>JZKD02S1667740.1:90858-101358 GCA_000966675.3 Picea glauca
AGAGGGCATAGTTCTAGAGGGTGTAGTTCCACAAGTAATAGTTCTAGAGGGCGTAGTTCCAGAGGGCGTAGTTCCAGAGGGCATAATTCCAGAGGGCCTAGTTCTAGAGGGCACAGTTCCATAGGTCATAGTTCTAGAGGGCATAGTTTTAGAGGTCATAGTTCCACAGGTCATAGTTCCAGAGGGCGTAGTTACAGAAAGCGTAGTTCCACAGGTCATAGTTCCAGAGGACATAGTTCCACAAGTCATAGTTCCATAGGGCGTAGTTCCACAGGTTATAGTTCCACAAGTCATAGTTCTATAGGGCGTAGTTCCACAGGTAAGAGTTCCAGAGGTCATAGTTCCAAAGGGCGTAGTTCCACAAGTCACAGTTCCAGAGGTCATAGTTCCAGAGGGCATATTTCTAGAGGGCGTAGTTCCAGAGGTCATAGTTCCAAAGGGAGTAGTTCCAGAGGGCCTAGTTTTAAAGGGCGTAGTTCCAGAGGTCATAGTTCCAAAGGGTGTAGTTCTAGAGGTCATAGTTCCAGTGGGTAATACATGCAAAATTAAGAATGAAAAGGAGAAGCCAAATTTATGGAACTTTGACATAAAATTTGTATTATCATGATAGTCATTGATACTCATATCTAGAAGAAACCAAATTGTTCTAGTTCTTTGGCTTCTTTGTTATCGTAAGATTATGCAAATAAATACCATATCAAAGAGAAAATGAGTTGTGAGGAACATTCCACAAAATGAGAAAAAACTCCATAACATAAGAAGATAAACTCCAAATGACGTGTTATGGCACATCCCTACAAAAACAACTCCCAACTACAAATAGCGACACTTGTCACCTCTCCTGCGCTAACACACAAATTATCCATTTAACAACCATGATAGAAGAACATCAAAACATTTATGAAAGAATCATTATAGCCTTTAGTGATGTAGGAGCATCTTCATCAAAGCGCAAGTGGAGGACACTTAGCGCCTTAGCACGCATTTTGAAGTGTTTTCGAATTTTAAAGATGGCATGTCATGAAATACCTTGAAAAGATTGTAATTAAAGAAGATCTTAAATGTTAAGAGGCTGAACCATCATGTGAGATCGATGGAGATTGTATTTTCCTTAATGTAGCTAATGGCAGTACAGATCTGAAGCATTCGCTCTTATCTGTCTGTACCGATCATTTATTGTAATAAGACTTAGTAGTTGAAATCTTTTAATTCGATAGGATAACTCTAAGGTAGTCGGAGGGAAAAGCTCTATGAGCCCTCTTGTATAAATATGTGTTTTTGTTGCCCAAATGAGGCTGCTGAAAGTTGCTGAGATTATTGTAGTTGAAGACTGTTGAAGCTTATCAAGTTGTATGAGCCCATGTACATATCATTTGACTAAATATAACAGAGAAGCGTTGTTCCAAATGTTTGGTGTAGTTGTTACTGTGTCTATCTGAATGAATGGTAGGCTTTCTGTTTAATTGCAATTCTCTGTTATTACTTGTTCTTATGTTATGAATGCTTTACATGGTTGAATGTATGAATCTGTGAGGATGAAATAAGTTTCAATTGTTTCTCTTCTACGATCTTATGCAAGGAGTGCATAGTGTCTGCAAGTTGTGCGTTGACAAAGTCTAGCTTGACTCAGAAGCTCAGAAGAGATAACAGGGAGCTTTATATGCAATGTGTGCATAATGTTCGCAAGGAGTGCGTTGACAGAGTTTGTTCTGACTCAGAAGCTCAGGAAGGATAACGTGAAGTTATTGGCAAAGAGTACAAAATAACCACTCAAGGTGTGTGTAGGAAGGAACACACTCAAAGTCACATTGTTTAGGAGGAACAATTGAGTGTGTAAGAACTGTTGCAAGGAGTGCACAGTCGCCCACCAAAGGGTTAAGTAAAATAAACCTGTTGCAAGGTGTGCACATGGTCGATATTCGGTTAAGTGTCGAAGAAGCATTTTGAGGAGATAAATTTTCGAGAAGGAGCAAGCTCAGGAGAGATAGTGGGTGGAAATTCTTTAGTAGGGAGGAGCCCACTGAAAATTTCCAAATCAATGAGCAAGACCCATTTGGAGGAATCGAGATCTTTCCAGACCGTGAGATCTGGGGAAGTTGCGCGAAGGATAGTCTTTGAGTCCTTTGGTACTTCGTGTATTCGGAGGTTTGAAGGTGTTCAAGGAGTCAGAATCACCGAAGAACCGAAGCTGCGGAGTAAATCTAAGCCGTCGGTATCTAGGAGGATACGTGGAAGCAGATCAAAGAGTCCGGGAGGTAAAACTCCAGAATATTTGTGCGGAGCAAAGATAAAATTTCGTGAAGTCGCGAAGGATGAAGACATCTGGACCATTGGATCCAGGAAGGACACGCGACGAAGATCCGTGTACTCCAGGAGAAGAGTACTTCGGAGGAAACCGAGAGTAGTGAAGCCAAAACTCCCGAAGCCCGAGTTGCCGAAGTAAATCGTGGTTGTTGATCTAAGAGGGACATGTGTTAGCAGATCGTGGATTTTGGAAGTGCGTACTCTAGAGGAAAGGAAAGGAAGAAGTGGAGCATTGAAAAGAATTCGTCCGAGTCTCCCACGGTAAGGAATCATACTAGTTGTCCACTGTTGGAACACGTGGCGACAAATCTATCACTTCGGTGATAGAACACTCTGAGAAAATTACCGTGTAAGTTTCTGAGGGTCAAAAGTCCCGAAGGTCGGAGTGTCTAAGTTCATCTCAGCTGTCCGTTAGGAAAGGACGCGTGGCGGAAGATCTGTCACTTCGGAGGATTGACACTCCAGGAGAAAGAGCAGCAAAGGGGCATTGACTGCAAGTCGCTTGAAGTGAGAATGAAGGAAAATATCGACCGTTGATCGAGGCGAGCACGTGGCGCTCGATCCGTAACTCCGGGTAAAAGTCACTTCAGAGAAAAGAGGTGTTTGAAACACTCAGAACTTCCAAAGCCGGAGTTCTGAAGTAGATCACAGTCATTGGCTGTCAGAGAAGCGCGGATCGTAGATCTGGTCTGGGTGATTTCGTGGGTCCAGAGTTCGGGGAAAAAGAAGTAAGCTGCAATCAAAATCGTCGAAGCCTGAAGTCGCGAAGGGGGCTAGCCTGAGGTCATATAATGTGGTCATAAGAAAGAGATGAGCCTAGCAGAGAAGCTAGCGCTCAACACTCAGTGTTACCAAAAGCGCCAAGAAAAGGTTGTGCGGGTGTATCGAACCTGCGTGGGTAACAGCAAGGGACCTGTGCGAATTTAAAGTCTAGGTCTAGTAGAGGCCCAAAGAGTTGATTCATCTCAAGTAATTTAATATCCTTGACCGAGAGGTCGCGCAGCCCCTAGAAAAGAGTGGTCCTACATCATTTAGCCATGTATATGTCTTCCTTGGAATTTCAAACTTAAAGTTGTGAAAATAAAAACGTTATTGTTGAAAAAATAACCTTGATATTGGATTTGAAAGAACTGCAAACTATAACTTCAATTAAAGGAAGAAAAACTTCCAATGGTGTAGCCAAAACATGCACCTTCCATGGCCATCTTCAACAAACTTTCAATACAATGTAATATGTTGTTGTCCAAGCACAATCACAGTTTCTTATTTTTCAAATGCAATCCAAATTCTGGGGAAAGACAACCACAAATCATCATTGTAGATATTGCATGTGTTTGAACCAGTAAGAGTATAAGTAGTGCCCACCATATTTCTTTAACAATACTTCCACCTATTCACTACGTTAATCCAACAAAGCATGTCAACTAAGAGAAAGGAACCTTATTACGAAGATACAGTTAACACCCTTGGACGAAAAGACCATGATTTCCAATGCTCTGAAGCTTACAAGTACTATTTAGGACTGTCACTCGAAGAAAGAAGTTCAAACAAATTTTGGAGCTTCGAAATAACAAAGGCTAGGGAATTTACGCTCCTACACTACTCATAAACCATTTACCACCCAAAGGAAATGTGTTAACTCCTCATGGATTGTGGGTGGAAAATGGTCATTCCTGAAACTACCTTTCATTCCCCTGAAAATTGCTTACAACTTCCTTCAATACCCACTACCACCACAACCTTGAGGTATTCTAGGTAGTTGGCACATGTGCACTAGATCTCCCTTGGTAGTACCACCTGTCACATCCACGTGATACCATATGTCAAAACCACCAGTTTAGATCCATGTCAAATGTACAATCTACATCAGATTTTCAAATATAGGGCCACCATAAGAAATTATATTCCATTTTTTCCATAGGGCCACCATGAAATTCCAGACATGGTTCCTTTGTACTAGCCTCTTATGCATTGCCACTAACGTGTCACCATAGAACGCCATTAGCTTGCATTCACCCAAGAATAAATCAAAATGAGAAATGGAGAAGCATTGCAATATATAATTTGAATGCAAATGTAAAATAACAACAAAACCATGACACATATTTTAGAAAGATGCAAAACAAAAAAGAAAATACAAACTCAATGAAAAACAAATAAACCACAAGAATTACAATACTTAACGCGACGTGTAGGTGTAGCAAACACTATGCATATGTAGGAAAAACAATAGTGTATATACACATTAAATATATTACATTATTTTATGGCAAAGGCACCATATAATATAGGATTTACTTAGATAAATCTTGACATTGAAATGAAATTGTGATAATGTTATAAAGAAACTTATTAATTTGTGACACTTATGAAGAGACTATCATTTTAAAAAATTGATCAAATGATGAGGAAGTAGAACATACACAACTTACAAGTGTTTGAAATATTCTAAAAATATGATATATGTCAAACATGTAATGGCGAATTTGGGAGGCATACCCAAGCTCCCATTCTGGTAACTAACATAGAGTTAGGGTCAAATTTTGGGAATCAAGGAGTTATAAAAAGTCCCTATTTAAACAAAAAAATGGGGATGGTCCTCCTCTAAAACTTGTTCATAAGAAACATGATCGAAACATTGAACTATAAAAAAACCTTGAGAGAAGAGAGATATCTCACAATTCTTTTTCCAAGTCAAGTGGATTCACTAAATGAAGAAGGCCAATACAAATTAACTCTGCAAATGACCACATTTTATATCAAAATTTTTGTGGAGATGAGTGATCTCCATCGATGGAAAAGGAGGGATTGAAGTAGCTATAGTGGAAAATATTTTTTACCCATCTTAAAGGACACATGTTTGGAAGTCAAAGGCACCATGAAACCGACAATCCTTGCAAACAATCACAACATAAAAATAAGGGTTGAATTTTTTCCTTCGCAATAGATAGACAAAGGATTGTGGTCCTCAAGTTGTTTACTCTCATAAAATAAACATTTTTGATCCAGTATCTAGAATCCCTTGTGATAGATCAAATTTATGCTTTAGAACTAGAACATAATTTATAGAATTGGATCAATCTGTCATACAAATGATCAAATGTTTACCATATTCTTTATCAATTTGAGAAAGAAGGATCCATGGATCATTTCAAATTAATTTTTGTTTATGAGAAAGCTATAGGTTTTTGATGTTATATAACGAGTGACCACTAACATGAACATGAACAATGTATTGAAACATTAAGTAATCATAGATTTCAACATTATTTCTTGATTAAAAAGGGTTGAATGACACTGCTTTAGCTAAAGCAATAGTGTTTGTGAGAAGGTCTGACATTTTAAAACATTCTTGACACTATGCTTTGTGGAAGGAAGTTTGCATTGGTGAATACAAACAATGAAGATGATATTGGAAAGAATGAAAGTTGTTTTATTGATAAGTTAACTTCTTTTAAACAAATTTCAAATTTAATTGTAGAAACTTGCCACTACTTTAACGCACTTCTTTGAAATTTAATTATAATAATATTTTTAAATAAGATTGATAGGTAGATAAATGTTCGTGTCAAGTCAAGTGGCTTTTACCTTATCATTCAAATGAAACAAATCTAGAAATAACAAAAATAATCAATATTCTTTTTAAAAAAAGAGAAAAAATGAATATATTTGAGATTGATATATAAGATTTTAACACTGGACATCATCACAATAAATTTATTTAATTTTTTTTTTAAATTATTTTACAAAATATATAATTTTCAAATATATAAATATTAAAAAAAACATTATTGAAAATATATTTTAAATCACAATTTATAACATCTATCATTATTTTTTGGAGTTAAAAATTAATGTAGCTTATATTAAATTTGCATAATAATTTTATATTACATACAATAAATGTCCATAATTTAATGATAGAATGAGATATATAATAAAAACAACTTAAAGATTATGAATATGCAGAATTGGAGGTAAGGCGGGCCCTTGTATTTCTTCCCCGTCTTAGATTTATTCCCTCAAGTAGAAAACCTCCAACAGATTGCTTGCTTGACTATCGGAGGCTTAGAAGAAATGAAATGGGCAAGGGATCAACACGCATAATGATCGCATGACCATCAAGCAAGAGAAAGTAGGAAATCAAAAAGAGGATCAGCTCGATTCATTCCACTTATTACCTACAAAACTGACTAAAAGGAGTATGAGCATTCCGAAAAGGAGTCAGTTTCATAGTGGTGGTTTTTAGTTAATGGTTCGAGCAGTAGGATATGCTGCTGAGCTACCCCTTCTTGTAGACCTTGGTCTTCATTACTAATTTTGATTAGACAAAAGATTCTTCTTCCTCTTTGGTTTTAATCTCTTATTTCTAATCTTTGAATGAAATAGATCAATTCTTAAGAGGGATTTTATTCTTGACTCCATAAGTCCTATTCCCTCACTATCGATCGCTTCGTTCTGTTCCCATTGTTGCCATTTACTTTTTTTTTGTTGCCATTGGTTGCCATTTCCTCCTTTTTTGTTGCCATTCCTTTTCCTTGGAAGTAATTAGAAATAACAAAATAAAAAAGTAATGTTGTTATGAATCATAATTAATTGACAATTAGATGTGGTACACTGTAGTTGATTACACTTCATAATCATAAAGGAATAATTTATGGTCGTTCCATTATGTGAGTGACTTTGGAAAAATATGATACGTCCAATGTTCCAATACTTAGAAGACGGAATTTCCAGGTGGGCTTCACTGCAACACGGAATTTCGAGGTGGGCTTCACTGTAAAGACATCATTGGCATGAAAAAATGGGCGCGAATGAAAGTCTAAAATAAGCATGTTGGAGTGATTGGAGTGACGAGAAAGGCTTCGTCTATTTGTTAGACTGTTAGTTTTGGTTTGAAGGCAGATCCCAATTGAGGGCATGGATTAACAACCCTAGATTGTCCTTCACAAGCGTAATTACATGCGATTGCCCCCACATATTCAATCTAATGTAGTTTAATATCCATCCGTCAACATAGAGTAGTTCGAATCAGACAATAAAATCACGAAATCAACCATATTCGAAATACTTTCAATAACTTTCGATGGGCCAAAACTCCACAGAAAAGCTCGATGCCAAATATGGAGCAAATCATGATAAGATTGCGAGTTGTATGCTCGACGTCCTTTGGTGGAAACAACAGACTCAAAGCAGCGTTGCAGACTTTTTCTACCACATAGAGCATACCCGCGTATTGGTTACTTGAGACATTTTTCTGTTTTGCAGACAGTTCAAGTACGTGCGCGTTCTCGATTCTGGAAACCAATATCCGTTCAGTAATCTGCCAAAATGGTGGACAAAGTATCCTTTCCCGCTCAATTTGTGCGAAAAATCTAGACATTCGCAGTTGTTCAGACAATCCGACATACAGTCTTGCAATCTCGGAACTCTCCTGTTTGTTTTATTCCGTTCTCCAGTGAAATTAACATAATCCAACGGATAAATTGATAATCGACACTTTGATAATTGGAACTGCATGACGGTTGGGGAAATTGAATAGTTCTCTGGCAGATGCGAGGATCAGTGATATTTTTATGGAACCCTGATGGACATAGGCATTTTGGTGTACTGTCCTTCAATTCGGGGGTCTTGCAGATAGCATTCTCTTCACAAGTTCCGTGATATTCCACAATCGCCATGAACAAATGACTGAATCTAAACTCAGGCCACAGAATGGGTTTCTCCTGCATCAGATTCATCAACTTCACCACTTCTTCCTCCGAACGCTTGAAATTCTCTACGCTGAAGGCGTACACGCTGACGCACTCAACACCCAATTCATAGCAATCCCTCAATATCTGCATGAGGGCGTTGTATCCAAATTCATGGCCGCTCATCTTTTCGATCTGAGGACGGGCTGCGTATCTTCGTTTGTCGTCCATGATGATGGCAACATGACTAGGGATCGGACTAGCTTCGGTGGTGGATGGCAAGTGAAATATTGAATCTTCAACATTCTCATCCCGCATTCCTTTTCCGCCATGCTGCAATTTCAAATCATCTTGAACGATTAGAATACTGCCAACTATATGCTTCTTTGTCGCGGATTGTTTGAGATTTGAATTGAGGAATCAACGGGAATTGTTGGCCGCCCATTTGCATATTCAAATTCGAATGTGGTTTTCGGGCACGCTTTTGCATCCACCTATTTACAATAAGCTCGAAATTGAATCCCTAAAAAGACAGACAGGACAACCTGCGGGCAAGGCTGACGGCGGGGTCTCCGGGCGGTGCGGTCGCCAGTACGTCGGGGGTGGGGCGTAGGTCTGGACGGACGGGAAGATTACAGCGGAAGGCTTCACAAAAAGCAGTCGCCGGCAAAGGTGCCTTTCGTTTGGTAGCCTACGCCCAATGTCCCTAATCTTCCTTGCTTTCCTGGAATCCAAAGGAAAAAGAATAAGAATTTAGTTTCAGCGTACTAAGCTACCTCCACATGCAAACATAATATATTTGAGAGTAATCTGTTGAGATTAATAAAATAATAAGATGAATAATTGTCATGTAGCAAGACGAATTAGGGAGAGAGTAGCTGCGGCTATTTCCATTTAAAATAAAATAAAATAAATCCAATATCAATATCAATATTTTGGTGTTTTGTCCATAATTCGTTGTTGAATTCGTAAAAGCAAGGCGTTGCTTAATTTTCTAAAGTTTTATTTAAAATTTCACATTTTAAAACCAAAATATATATTGTTTGTGTCAATATGGGATATGATTATGAATGGCACATTAAAAGTGGACAAAGTATTGACCAATTTGAGTGGTGTCCACTCATTTAGTCTTTTCCGGTGGGTGACAGCTTTTCACTGGACACCGTCTTGTTCACTGCTCTACAACTTTTAATGCCCGTGACCATCTTGTCGTTCCTTCAACGTTGCGTTTTCTCTCTCTAAGAAAGCCGTTAAAGGACCTGTCGCTTCAATTTTCCTTTCGCTGGACAGGTGTCCACGTGGTTGTCGATCGCTTGCATCGTATAGTTGTGCACTGAAAGTTCGTAGGAGTCTGTAGATTTCTTTTTGACACATATAGCCTTGGGCCTTGGCGCGCTTCAATAATCGTACATTGAAAGCTTGAAGGAGTAGGTACATTTCTTTTTATCCCAAATAGGCTCCTAAGGTTATTATTGATTGCCCATCCTCAACACCTTTTCCATTTCTGTCTATTTTCCAATGTCCCTAATCTTCCTTGCTTTCCTGGAATCCAATGAAGAATGTAATGGATCTCAGTATCAGTATACCTCAGATAGGCTTGGCGCGCTTGATGGTCGGCCACTACGAAAATGCGTGTTCAGGCATCAACAAAAATCAGGAGTAAAGGGTTTGATGTGTATTGTTCTATTTATATATCTCTACACAGGGTCGGCATCAATGAGTTTTCCTCTGCAATTTTCTCAACTATTTCTCCCTGCTGAAGAAAATAATAATTCATCTTCTCCCTTTATTCTGAGGTTATTACCGATTGCCCATCCTCCACACCTTTTCCATTTCTTTCTTTTTCCAATGTCCCTACTCTTCCCTGCTTTCCTGGAATCCAATGAAAAATATAATGGATCTATCAGCAGGCCTGGAATTTCAAATTTATTTTACCTGTCAAGTGCAAATTTGATGACAGGTGTTCGTTTTTCATACCTGTCATTTTACGTTTTATGTAGATTTACAAGTGTCAATTTTTTTTTACGTTATATGTTAATTTTCATGCTGAACATACAATTTTCTATAATAAAAAATAATTCAAAACACACTCAACAAAAACATTAATAATTAAATCAACATTAATAATTAGTAACTTGTATTATCAAAATGAAGCATTGTTGAATATTACATAGTACACACTGTACTCCAAAATTTTCTTTTAAAGAGTAATCACTCCAGTGAGATTTTACAAAAGAAATATCTTAAATGCAACACCTTCATCTTCAGATTTTACTAAAGAAACATTTCAAATGCAACACCTTCATCCTCAAGGTGACCTCAAAATTGAGTATATCTCTAAATGTGGCATCCGAGCAAATGGTTATAAGCTCAAACATTATGGAACGCAAGCTGTAACAACAACAATGAACACCAATTAGAATTCTTTATTTAAAAATTTAAATGATAAATCCCTAAACCATAAAAACAACAATACCAATTTAACTCACCTTGTATTTTCCTA
>JZKD02S1667740.1:122210-132855 GCA_000966675.3 Picea glauca
AAAATTGACACTTATAAATCTACATAAAACGTAAAATGACAGGTATGAAAAACGAACACCTGTCATCAAATTTGCACTTGACAGGTAAAATAAATTTGAAATTCCAGGCCTGGAACTTGTGCACTGAGAGTTTGTAGGAATTTGTGATTGCTTAGTGCATGATGGATAATGCTTGCCGTTATGGATCACCTGTATCGTATAGTTGTGCACTGTGTATCGTATAGTTGTGCACTGAGAGTTCGTAGGAGTTTGTACATTTATTTTTGACCCTACATAGGCTTGGCGCGCTTGTATAATTGTACATTGAAAGCGAGTAGAAATTGGTACATTTCTTTATACCCCACATAGACTTGCGCGGTACATTTCTTTATACCCCACATAGACTTGCGCGGTTGAAGGAAAATGCGTTTTCAGACATCAGTAAAAATGATGAGTAAACAGTGTGATGGCGATGAGTAAAGAGTTTGATGGGGGCCGGGGCTTAGTCTAAACGTTTATGGTGTTTATTTTTTAATTTGCAACAAAATCTGGTAAAATATAATTGTTAGCAAAATAGTAATCTTATATTATTTAAATAGTATTTTTTTATTAAAAATAGTATGTTACAATATTTATATAAAAATATAAAAATTTAGTTTTAAATTATTATTGAATATAAATAAAAAAAGCTTAAGTTGTATAGTTTTAAAATGTTCATTATGTAATTTTAAAATATATAATATAATTGTATAGTTTTAAAATATTATTGTAAAAGTTGTGTTTCATGTTAGAACAATTTATTTGTTTAAATAATTAGACTAGTTAGTAGGATGATGGAATTATAATTTTATGGATGTGAGTTTTTTGTCTTTATGAGAGCTGTCGCTTCAATTTTCCTTTTGCTGGCCACTTGTCCACGTGGTTGTCTATCGCTTGCATCGTATAGTTGTGCACTGAAAGTTCGTAGGGTCTGTAGATTTCTTTTTGACCCCATATAGCGTTGGTGCGCTTGACTGGAGTATGACTGGAATATTAAAAGTGGACAAAGCATTGACCCCATATTGTTTTTTGTGGATATTGAGTATGACTGGCATATTAAAAGTGGACAAAGTACTGACCAAGTTTAGTGGCGTTCACTCGTTTAACCTCTTTCAGTGGGCGACAGCGGACAACGTCTTGACGTCTTGTGCTTCAAGAGGCTGTACATCTTTAGCCTCGTGAGGCCCGTGATCACCTTAACTGTGGTGACAGTGATCAAATTTGAAGGGTTGGTCTTGATTTCAATTGGAATAGGCCATACATCTTTATCCTCCTGAGGTCCGTGATCACCTTAACTGTAGTGACAGTTATCAAATTTGAAAGGTTGGTCTTGATTTCAATTGGAATAGGTTGTACATCTTTATCCTCCTGAGGCCCGTGATCACCTTAACTGTAGTGACAGTGATCAAATTTGAAAGGTTGGTCTTGATTTCAATTGGAATAGGTTGTACATCTTTATCCTCCTGGCCCTGATCACCTTAACTGTGGTGACAGTGATAAAATTTGAAGGGTTGGTTTTGATTTCAATTAAAATCAATTGAAAGGGTATATAATCATCCAACCTTTCAAAAATGAAAACTTATAAAAATAATTGTACCTTTATTGGAAGAGTGTAAAATAATTGAACCCTTCATTAAAAAAAAATGCAAAAATAAAATATTATCCTTTTAAATCTTTACAATTTTAAAAAGGTAAACAATGGTTATTTAAATTTTTTTTAACAACAATAACAATAGAACACTCCATAGAATCACAAAAATAAAATGAAAAACTTAAAAAATTCCATGCATAATATTTTTTGAAGAATAAAAAGAATAAGAATAAAATAGGGAGTCACAATTTTCAATAAGATGGCCAAAACTTAAGCATGATAACATGGATAATTTTCATTTAATTTTAATGCCACATTGTTAACCTTTAACTAAATAAAACTAGGAATGAATGGCAGTGTTGGGAGAAGGCTATTCTTGCATGAATGTTGTTTTTCTAGCGGAAGGATAATCATGTGATCCAAGCTCCATCATCTAGCAAATGCCCATTAAATCCACCAATGAAGCACAACTTTTCCCCTCCAAGAACCTCCAAGTCGATATCCAAATTCAATAGCAGATCCTTTAAAAGAAATGGGATTACAGATACGCTAATGTAACATCATAATTCTTTCACAAATCCTCTAACAAGTAGGTCAACAAGCTCTTAATCTCATTCAGTTGAACCCACTGTAATGTGGAATGTCCATTAGCCATGACTATAAACGAACTAGCTTGAACGCACCCTCTCATTTACACATTCACTGGCCTGGAGTTCACACCAACAATCCAGCAGTAAACTAACGTGGGGTTGGTTCCGACAACCTTCTCTTAGATTCTTCTTGTGGATTTCCCCTACCCATTTCAATGTCGATCACCTGGTCATCTAGAATCGTCGAAATCACTATCATTCTCTTCAATCAACTTTCCTTATCGATCCAAATCCAAATATCTAAACATCATAAGTGGGAATAGTAAGGGATGTAGGAACACGAGTTAATGTTGAAACCATGCTACATCATAAGTGGGAATAGTAAGGAATGTAGGAACACGAGTTGAAACCATGCTTTTTGGAGCACTAGCAGATAATGAAACAAAGCTCATTGCAACACTCGGTGATGCCTCCACATGAGCTATAGGTCCAGACAATGTAGGAACACAAAGAGGAACTGATTACACTGTAAGAGATTCAGATGACTCTGTTATCCAATTTCATTATGGTGGCAATGGACTTGATATTATGAACATGAGTTGTAGTCAGAGGCTTCCTAATTAATTTCTAGGATGAGAGGCACTAGTTCTAGAATAGGAATGGTTCCCCTGACAAAAAATCTAACGAACTAGGCTCAGAGCTTTCCTTGAAAAGCAAAGGATACAAAAACACTACCATTGATCCAGCTAACAACCAATAGATAGAAATTGAGCTCGATTCCCACATCTCATAGTGTGCATCCAAACAATCAAAGAGTGATTTAAACAAATGAGAATAATAATTATAATAAACAGTACCTGGCATATTCTGGTCCAAGGTCTGTGTGCACTCTCAAGAACTTTCTGAAAAAAACGTGCTCTTCCCATTGGCAGGAAGCCCTACTAGAATTATCATAATACTCTTACCATTCACACTACCTAAGTTCAAACCGCAGTCAAGAACCATGGTTGGCTTAACATTTCTTGTTTCATAATACAACCATAAACAAATTTATCATTTACTATTTTAAATTAAATTCCAGCTGAATATAGAATGAAGCATGTCTGAGAACAAAATTCAATGTGCAATAAACCTGTTGAAATGGAGAAACACCATATACCAAATCAATAATCATAAATATTTTTCTGACCCAATGGGTAATCAATGGGTAATAGCTATTACAGGTTTTAAATACATGGGGACTCTTCCTCCTCCTGTTTGGATGGGTAGCTATATTGGAGAAAATGATCTTCATTCTTTCGGTGGCACTCTGCTCCATACTTGCACTTTGGCATATTGCGTTTCTGTGAAGCCACAAATCCAACCTGGATTCACTTAGTGCCTCATAAATGGTTTGAACCTTGAATAACTCAAGAGATTGCGTTTCTCCTAAGCCACAAAGCCTACATGGGTTCACTGAGTGCCTCATTAATGGTTTGAAATTTGAATTAGCCTGTTTTTTGTTGAAATATTGTAACTGCAAAGAGTATTCTATTTATTATTGATGTATTATTCATTAGATCAATCCCCTTTTGTGGATTGATCATGTCGAGCATTGTGAATGACCAAATCCCCTTTTGCGGATTGGTCAAACCCTAATTGTAATAGGCTAAATGAGAAGTCGGCCCCTAGAATATATTAAAGTGGTTATAACCACCCAAAATGAGAAGTCGACCTTGCCAATGAAAAGACACCTCAGTTCACACTTGCCAGATTGTATAAATAAGAGAGGTCAATGCCTCATTTGTTCACTCACTCACTTGATCATAAGAGCGCAAGTTTGGAGCTGCAGTTGGAGAAGAATGAAGAGAGAGAGAGGCGCATTACTTGGAGAGGAATTTCTGTATTGTTTGGTTTATTCTCTTGGCATTGTATTGGCTATCTATATTAAGGAAGTTTTTGTTGGGTTTTCTCCCCCATGAGGGTTTCCCAGGATAAATGATGTGTCTCTTCTGATTGTGTATTTCTCAGTGATCCTATTTATGCTATGGTTATATAGTGAATTGAAAAGAAACCTAATAATAGCTTAAACCTTAACATGGTTTCAGAGCTAAGATGAAGAGAGCATCTTTCACAAGAAGAAGAAAAACGTCACTGTTGTCGTACATGAAAATTAGGGCTTTTTATTCAAGAAGGTTTTCAGCCTCAAAGTCATTTAGAAAAGTGCGCCCTAGCCCAAGGAACTCTTTGGCACCTTCAATGCACCTTTTCAATGGGTAGATCTCCCGGAAAGTGAAACCCTAGTTTTCACAAAGTACCAGAAGTACCAGAAAACCATAAGTACCAGAAAACCAGAAGCACCAGTCTAGAAATCCGCTGATCAAGTTTGAAGGGGTAAAATTTGGATTTTCAGAAATCTGACTGCACCAGCTTACTCGCCTCAGCTCAGCGCATCTATCCCTTGGATCAGAATTTCAAAATTTGAAGTTTGAAAAATTAGGGTTTCCTCATAAAACCCTAAGTTGCAGTTGTAGTCTCAGAATCAGTTGCAGTATCAATTGCAGTTGCAGTATTAGTTGAAGTATCAACCGTAGTACCAGTTGCAGTCACCCTTGAAGTTTTTAAGAGTTGGTGATCATTACTGCTGCTACCAGATGGTGTCACTACCTGCAAATGCCATCAGAGGTATGTACTCACACATTTTTAAATGGTTAAGCTTTAAAGGGTATTTGCAGAAGAAGGGATCTCTTGCCATATATCCAGAAGGATCTCAAGATCCAACACATTCAGAGGAATAATACAAGCCAGGTTTGATTATTCTGATATGCATCTATTTGATATGACATTATTTTTATTAGTGTTGCATGTTGAAGCTATGACCATCATACTAACCTTTGGTCAAAAATTAAATTCAAAGTATTAGATGGATTAAAGTTGATATCATAGAGTTTATCCTCTAACCCAACCTTCTGTCAAGATAGCATATTGTCTTAGTACAGAAGATAGGTTGAAGAAAGCACTCGCCATCTTGAGTGAAGGAGACTTGGAAGAAAAGAAACACACTCATTGTTGAAGACAAGGATCCAGGTTCCAGGTTTGATTAATTAAGTTGATAAGATTCAAAGTTGCACATGACAAAGTTGATAACTACCCCTTTACAAGTAAACACTATAGTTGAGATAACAGTCTTTGAAAAATATTATACTTGGTAGCATGTGAGCATATTGAGATAAATGCTTAATGTAATCATTTGCTAGACACAACTAACATCTCCTCTAGGAGAAACCTCTTGTGTTAGTTCCAGGTTGCCATGGAGGAATGTTTGATCACAAAACTATAACAGTGTTGACTTCATTTCATATTGTATTTCTTACTTTTGATCTTTGCTTCAGACAGGTCACAAGTGATAGCTCTAAAGGAGCTACTATGATGATTATTTGTGCTATTGTTTTATCTACTATTATCAAAAGGATATTATTATTGCTTGTTGTTTTTTTGACCTTGTTTCAGGTCACAGGTGATAACCTTGAGGAAGCTATAGTGAAGGTTGCAGAAGGCAACATATTAGATGAGATATGAAGCAGACTATGTACATGACCATATACACTCATGTACCAAAGAAGATGAAGAAGAAGCTACCTTTTGAGATTCACAGTATCTCATATGAAGATTGATTGTAAGGAACAAAAGGCTCCAAAGATGACCGAAAATTAGAATAAGAACTCACAACAGAATTGTTCAAAGGTTAATGAAGCCACCTTGAAAGGAAGCAGAACTCGTTTGAAGCCTGAATCTGTGTTTCATATTTAGACTTGGTATTCAACACCAAGTACACCCTGTAAGAGATGATGAAGTCCTTGTAGACTTAGAAGAAATCAAAAGTAAGCCTGATCCCAGAAAGGATCAGACAAAGAGACAACTTCTAGGACTGGGAGATAGATGTCGTGAGAAGACTAGATCATAGCTTCATAAACTTCTAGGAGATATGAAATCTCCTGGGAAGATTCCCCTGTTTCAATAACAAAGACGAAAGCCAGTCAGAAAGACTAGGATATGGATTCTTCCGTGAGACTAGAAGAGAAGTTAGTATTGACATCCAATATTGATCTATACAAATCAAGCATGTTGCAGATGTACAAATCCTGATGTGTGTCCAGAGGATTCTCCCAACAAGAGGGAGAATACTATGACGAGACACTTACTCCAGTTATTGAAGAAATAGTTCCGGTATTTATGAAGACAACCAGAACAACCATGACTCATATATAGTATGAGATGTAGGGGGAGAAATCTCCATATTTAAAATTAAGTGGTAGTTGATGAAGAACATTAGTTGGGTCATGGAGACATGACTACAATAAAAGATAGTGTTACCTCCATGAAAGAAGAAGAGTTATCTTCAATATCATTTATTGAGCCACTCTCAGTTTTAGATGAAATTGTTGTCGTGATAGAATAAGAGGAGTTACTCATAGATCTCAACAACCACAGTGAGGATGAAGAAATCATTCTTGGCTTTAGAGCAGGTGCATGTGCAGAGTCCCAGTTCCAGAAGGAACAGTTGCAGAACGAGGAGAGGATACACTCTCAAGCAGTGGGACAAATAGTGTTGTGCAGAGAGCACATAGAGCTGGCACATGATTGTGCAGATTGAGTTGCAGCTGAGCAAGTGTACCAGATTGGTACAATGTAATCTTTGATTTGAATATTGAAGATAGAAAGACGCATGTCTGCCGGTTGAAAGAATCTCTATACATTTTGAAGCAATCTCTTAGGGTTTGGTATGGAAGAATTGATAGTTTCCTTATGAGCTTGGGCTTTACCAAGAGTAAAAGTTGATTCTAACCTTTATCTCAAGGTTATGAATGATGAGCCAATGATGTTACTACTATATGTAGATGATGTATTCTTAACAAGATGAAGAAAATCTCATCATAGATTGTAGAAGAATCCCGCTACAAAGTTTGATGGAAGACCTAAATGCAATATCTCTTAGGTCTTGAAGTTTGGCAGAGCACAGAGAAGATATTCCTTAACCAAGGGAAGTATGCAGTTAAAATGAAGAGGTTTGACATGTTGAAATGTAAATCCATGTACACACCCATGGAAACGAAGTTGAAGCTCTTGGTAGATACCTCGTCAGAATTGGTTGATGTTACTCTGTACAGACAGATTATTGGTTCAGTGATGTATCTGACGAATACCAGACTAGATATATGTTTTTCCTTGAGTCTGTATCCGGTCGAACCCAGACGTGTTCACAATGTTTCTGTAAAAAATACGATGAGATACCTTAAGGGTATGTTGAATTTTGGTCTCTATTATACTAGAGATCATGACTTCAGACTGAGTGGTTACACCGATTCAGATTGAGTTGGAAGTGTTTTTGATAGAAAGAGCACTTCAGGATGATGTTTCAGTCTGAGGTTGTAACACACCCACTACGACATAATAGATTTTTCACCTTTTTCTCTCTCCTTTTTCTCGAGGACAGAATCCCCGAGTTCCTACGAGGTCCTAGTGCAGGCTAGTATTTCCTGTCGGGACCTTCCCTAAGCCAATCCGTCGGTTCTTTCATTGAAAACCCGTCTTGTACAACTCAAGTACCAAGTGCAGGCTTCACCTCCACGTTATCATTGGTTAAGACCTAGGCCAAGCCAAGAGGTGTCTTTCACACTTCGCGACTCAGCGATGCATGAGGGTCGAGTCTTTTGACTCTTCAAACCCCGAAACTCGAAATCCTACCATTGGGTGAGATCGACAGCTGTGAGTCTCTCCCCTGATCCGATGATCCTAGCCATATTAGGACTTCGGTAACCAGGAGTTCGAAAAGCAAGGGGGTCGAGATTTTCGACTCTTCAAACCTCGAACCCCAAACCCTATTCACACTAAGCCGATTCGGAGTTTCGCACTTCGGGACTTCGCAACTTGCGAAGACAAGGGGTCCTGCCCTTTGGTCTTCCGGGTGCCGAAACGTCGAAATGCCGAAAACTATTCTTGCTAAGTTGCTTCAGGGTTTCGCACACCAGGGATTCGCGACTTGCGAAGACAAGGGGTCCTGCCCTTTGGTCTTCCGGGTGCCGAAACGCCGAAATGCCGAAACCCTATTCAATCTAAGTTGCTTCGGAGTTTCGCACTTCGGGACTTCGCGACTTGCGAAGTCGAGGGTCATCACCCTATGGTGTTCCGGGTGCCGAAATGCCGAAATGTCGAAAATCCATTCAATCTAAGTTTCTTCAGAGTTTCGCACTCCGGGACTTCACGGCCTACGAAGTCGAGGGTCATCACCCTATGGTGTTTTGGGTGTCAAAATGCCGAAATGTCGAAAATCCATTCAATCTAAGTTGCTTCGGAGTTTCGCACTCCGGGACTTCACGACTTGCGAAGTCGAGGGTCATCACCCTATGGTGTTCCGGGTGTCGAAACGCCAAAATGCCGAAAATCCATTCAATCTAAGTTGCTTCGGAGTTTCGCACTCTGGGACTTCGTAACCTGCGAAGTCGAGGGTCATCACCCTATGGTGTTCCGGGTGTCGAAGCGCCAAAATGTAGAAAATCCATTCAATCTAAGTTACTTCGGAGTTTCACACTTCGAGACTTCGCGACTTGTGAAGTTGAGGGTCATCACCCTATGATTTTCCAGGTGCCGAAACGTCGAAATGCGGAAACCCTATTCAATCTAAACCGACGGTCCAGATCTCTCCTGGGTCAATGACCATGATCATGTCGTGATTTCGTGAATCGTGAGTTCATGCAATCCTACCCGTTGACCATTCCCAGTCGCGAGTCAACGAAATGATACTCATATTCCACACGTCCTGTGCCGATGGGTGGTTTCGAATACTTCGGGACTTTCAGAACGATGCCAAGTCCCCCCCCCTCCGGCCTATGCAGAGGTTAAGGTCGACGAGCAATAGAGCTCCGACAGATCCTTCTGGGGGTTCCTGGGTAGTATCCCTAGGCTTGGTGATCTGACTAAAGCCTTCCTAAATTGCTGGGCTATAAACTCTGTGGTAGGGGCAAAGTAAACTCATGGATTTACTATCATGGTAACCCTTTAAGGGACTTACTCCAACTCGGGAGTGCGAGAGAACTTCCCGGGCGAAGTGCCTTCGGGAAAATAAGCCAGGGCATAGTGCGGGCTAGGTAAATGGGGACGTTCTCCAGGGAACAGACTCGTATCCTGAACCTATTCATTCTATGCCTAGACCGATTATGGTCATATAAGTATAAGCACACATCCATTGTTCCCAAATAAAAAAACAGGTAAAACTTCCATACAGAAAACATTCAAGAACGTATAAAAACAGGAGCATGCGTTTGTAATATGCCAATTTAAATTTCAAGACATAACACTTATCAGAAAAACACCAAGTGTGTTGCAACTGCTGAGAGGGGTGCTCGTTTCCACCCAACCGTAGGCTCAGTGAATCCAAACGGATTTACCACTAGCCACCCCCGAGATAGACCACGATGCTTGGAGATTCAATCTCCTATTTCCAGCTCAACGGAAGTCCATAACGAAGGTTTTTCTTTCTCCTCCACTGTTCGGGACTCCCTGTCTCTCCAGAGTTCCTTTCGTCTTGTTCCTCTGCGATCCCCCCCCGTCGCCTACGCTCTCCCCCCACACTTCCTTTCTTGCCTTGTTCTGCAAGGTTATGTGTGGCGTGAATTTCCTCATCCGTGGTCAGGTTTGAGGGCTTCTACGGATGGGTGGTTCACTCCCATCCCCTCATTAACTCATGAGGAGCCTCCCCACCTACCATCCTGGCGAGTAATTTGTTACACGTCAAAATTGTTCAGATGGATAAGTGTCGCATTGTCCCTATCAACCGTCGTAAGTGTCGCATCTTCCCATCAGCTTTCGCAAGTGTCGCAAGTTGATTACTAGTGTCGCAAACAGAGTTCATACATGATGTCGTGATAATGACACTAAGGAAGCACTTATGGCACATCACATGATTGATTTGAAGGAAGAGAACTGGTTTACTGGGATCAAATGAATCTTGACACCTGAAAGGAGCCCTGAAACTGAGGTTTGGAGAGGGAACGCTCCCTTAACACAGCTGCAGAAGCGCTGGCGCTCCCCTATAATGTCTTAGGGAGCGTTATAACGCTCCCCAGACCCTTTTGGAGGAGCGTTGCTCATCTTAAGAGCGCTGGCGCTTCCCCAAGGCTTGCCAAAAAGCGCTACAACGCTCTGTGAACCCTTTTGAAGGAGTGCTCCCTAATCTGAGTCAGTTGTTAGCCCTTTGAGAAGAATAAGGAGGAGAACATTCGAGATTAGGAGGCTGTTGTACTCGAATTCTTGTTCCCATCAACAGATCCCTGATCTATGGAGAAGGTTCCCAACTGGTTCTAAACATAACTCAAGAGGTTAGGCTCCTCCCAACCTATATAAGCAGGCTCTATGAGGGTGGAAAGGAGGAATTACACCAAACTTATGATCTCATAAGTGGTGGGAAAAG
>JZKD02S1667751.1:9078-23658 GCA_000966675.3 Picea glauca
ATTAATTTGACCCTGTTCAAGGTCCAAGTAGTGTAACCTTCTCTCTTATACCATATGTAATGTACCTCAATTTCGTCATAAAAAAAAATCTTCTAAGGGACATTAACCTTCAATTCCTTAAAAATAGACTTATAATAAAAGAAATAACCTTTTACTTCCATTGTTAAACTATGATGGTTTACTTAAGTTATGAATGTCAATGATGACATTACTACCCATCCTGACACCTAGTGCACATAGTTTTTTTCTAAAATGACAGACCCCACAATCTAACATTTTTCTTTCAATTTTTAAGTCATGCTAGCATTTATATGTGGGTATAAGTTTATACTTGGTATTAAATTGGAATTAAAATAGGCATAGGACTTAGGGTCCTAACCTCTCTGATGTAGACCTCATGCCCTCAAGATGAGATCCGTGCAAGATCTTTTCTAAACCTTGACAAGGGTTTTTCTAAACTCCTTTCCTAAGCCCGCAAAATATTTCAGGTCTCGTGAGTTGGGATGCTTCAAAATACTATGCCTTAGCCCTTGTCAATAGCTGAAACACAAAATAAAAATGGGCTAAGGTGTAAGCCCCTCTCTTGAACACCTTTTTCTATAGGACCACAACCAATCCTTATGCAAGCACCTTTCACAACTCGTGACTTCGCGAGTTGGAGCACCAACTACTCATGCCCTCCCCTTGTGAATCCCTGAAACATGGTCCGTCAATGAAGGTTGACTCTACCCAAAGTGATGAGCGCATTCCACCTGTCACTTCTACTTTACTGTACTTATGGGGTGAGTTCTTGCGACCTGTCCACATGGATTTTCTGGCTTTCGCGACTCATGTGGGCAACCAACAGTCGTTCCTCTTCCTCTATGGATCCCCAGCTATGAAATTGTACTTCAGATAAATCGACGGTTGTGTGCCTCAATCGATCCAATGGTCCTCGTTGTATTGGTATTTTTCCAACCGAAAATCTACTACACTTGACCCAAACCATTGGTCACTCAATTCTCCTAATTTTGATACGCAAAGTCATATATGAGATCAACATTTATTGTTAATATAGATCTGATGGTCACTACTCCTCCTGATCTTATGGGTGTTGAAAAGACACTCAGTCCTAATCTCTTCATTGTTCTAAGAGATCCAACGGTTCGCGGGATTTCGACCCTTCCTCTTGAAGCGATTCAACCGTCCGATTCAACTTCTCAAGGACTTCTAGCCAGATGACCTGGCTTCCTCCTCCAGAGAAATTAAATCCTATGAACCAATTCAATCTCCATCTCCCTTTGGAACAATTGAGAGGTTCTAACCCTCCTGAGATTCCACTTGAAAACTCAAGGCCTCCTGAAAGGTCCCTGCATGCACTCCTTGCGACAATTTTTCAAATAACCTCTAGTTATTTAGGGTCTTTGACTCTGTGCACTCCTTTTGAAAGGAGTCTCTCAATTTTTCTCTTGTATTTGTAAAATCCAAGACTCTACCCAGCCTACACACACCTTGCACGACTATGTGCTATGCTAGCACTCTTTTCCTATAAATACACAATTTGAATCTCCTCTGAGGGTCCTGAGATGAAACGCATAACCTGGTCGACCCACTCCTTACAGACCCTCCACTGCACTCTTTGGAGCAGTTCTCAGAAACAGAAACCACTGAAACTCATTCACCCCTTATCTAGAATTCAAACATTCAAAATAGAATTCTAGAGCATACACACACACATTGGCATTTAAATAGAATGCACACAGAGAATGCAAACAAGTCTGCAACATCCCATTTAACAGGTAGTTCCAACAACCATAACAAACACATATATTGGAATCAAAATTTTATTCTATTAAATACAGTGCTCCTGTACATGGCCAGTAGAAACTAAAAATGCATAAAATTCTCTGTCCTCCTATATTCCTCGCTACATCTCTACAGCTTATGAATTCTGAATTATGTTACCATGATACAAGGGTTGAGGGTGTCTATCATTTGTTTTCCCTCCTACCTCCTACGCTCCTAAAACTGTCTAATCTATTAAATTAAATCACCTATTTTCATTCATTATGCATAAATGCCTCTACATTTGACAGATGAGAGCAATGCTCAAGCTCTGTTTACAATCTCCAAAACACAAAAGTAAGTATGCTTCCCTAGATATTACATTAATGTCCATTCATAAATCTTCAAAACACTTCAAAATGTGCGTTGGTGATTTTCTAGATGTCTCCTTTGGTTAGGCACATGTCTTTGGCTTTATACGATGCTCCTGCATCATACTCCCTCGCTTGAAAATTTTCATGAACTCTTGTTCATGAGTTCCTTCACTGTTTGTCCATGCTTTTGAATTTTTTTTTCATCCTCCCAACTGGCATCTTCAACTGAATTTCCTTTCCATTTGACCAAGTATTCAAAATACTCTTTTCTCCTGGTGTTTTTGCTAATAATCTTGTCAATTATGCTTTCCATCTATGTTTTTTTAGCTACAGGCATTTGTTTTGTCCATTGAATATTTTCTTGTTTATCATATGCTCCTTCTACTTTAGCTCTGTAAGGGTACAAATCCACAATATTGAATATCAATGAGATTCTGACCCCATCGGGTAATTCAATCTCATATGTGTTTGTCCCAAATTTCCTTATGACCTTGCACAGTTCAATCTTTTTCATCTTTAGCTTGTTGTATGTTCCCCTTGGTAACCTCTCCTTCCTCAACTGTGAAAGAATTAAATCACCAACTTCAAATTGAAGTTCTCTCCTTTGTTGATCTTCTCTATGCTTGTACTTTTGACTTGAACTCTGCAATCACTCCTTAATTTTGCTGTGAAGATCCTTCATTCCTTCTGCAAAGTCCTCTGCACTAGCACTCATGAATTCAACTTGTTCTAAATATTTCAATTCAGAAACTCCCCTTGGTTGCATTCCATATACAATCTATAATGGAGTCTTCCATGTGCTTCTATTGAGTGAATCATTGTAAGCGAATTCCGCCTATGGTAGAATGTGATCCCATTAACTGTGGTGTTCAGTCACTAAGCTCCTTAACAAATCTCCCAAACTCTTGTTCACAGCCTTTGTCTGTCCATCCGTCTAAGGATGATATGCTAAGCTAAAAGACAAATTTTTCCCCAAATTCTTCCATAAGGTCCTCCAAAAATGTCTAATGAACTTGGTTTCTCGATCAAAAATGATACTTCTTGGAAAACCATGAAGTCTGACGACTTCCTTGAAAAATAGGTTTTCAATATGAGTTGCATCATTGGTTTTCTGGCATAGTATGAAATGCGACATCTTTGAAAATATGTCTACCACTAAAAATATTGAATCATATCCCCTTTGTGTCCTTGGCAGTGCCAATATGAAATCCATGCTCATGGCATCCCACGGCTTTTCCAGTATGGGTAATGGTTGGTATAACCCTGTGTTCTACCTCTTTCCTTTCTTGTGCTGACAAATTCTGCACATGTCCAAAAATTTCTTCACATCTGTCCTCATCCCTTTCGAGAAATATGAGCCATTCAACTTTGAGAATGTTTTATCATGACCGAAGTGTCCGACCAATCCTCTATTGTTCTTTTCCTTCAGCAAATTCTCCCTCATGGAGCATTTCAGAATACATAGCTGATTTCCCCTGAACAATAATCCATCCTAGATCATGTATTCAGTCCATTGGATTCTATCCCTAAGAATTAGATTCTCATATGCCTCATATGCCTCTTTGAAGTCTGTATCATCCTTGTACATTTACTTGAGGTTATCAAAACCCAAAGTCTTGACCTTGAATTCCTGTATAAGAAAACATTTCCTGCTCAAAGCGTCAACAACTTTGTTAGTAGTTCCAGAAATATGCTTAATCACAAAAGTAAAATTATGCATGTATTCAACCCATTTAGCATGTTTTTGGTTCAACTTCTCCTATCGAGTCATGAATTGCAAAGTGCAATTATCACTATACAAAATGAACTCCTTGGGAACCAAATATTGTCTCTATTTCTTTAGCACTTGTATGACTTCATATAATTCTTTGTCATACGTGGAGTACTTGATCTTTTCTTCATTCAGTTTTTCACTAAAATACGTGATCAACTTATTGTCTTGTCTCAAGACTGCTCCAATGGAAAATACACTCACATCACACCTGATCTAGAATGTTTTTCTAAAATATCGAAAAACCATAATTGGTTGCTCAATGATCTTTTTCTTCAGAAGGTTGACGATCTTCTTCGCTTCCTCCGTCTAGTGAAAATATTTATGTCTTTTATTCACTGTATACATCATTGGTGCGCTAATTCCACTGAAGGTTTGGATGAATTTCCTATAGAAGCTAGCCAAACCATGGAATCTTTGAACTTCAAACACGCTCTTCGGTGATGGCCAATCCTTAATTACATTTATCTTTTCTGGATCCATTTTTAATTTATTTACAAAGATAAAAAAACCCAAATAAATGAGTTATGCCCTCATAAATGATGATTTCTTCATATTGATCAAAAAAAATTCTTGCTGTAACCTCCTCATCACTGCAGCTAAATTCTTTAAATGTTCTTCTTTAGTTTTGCTGAAAATTAATATATCATCAAGATATACAATGACGAATTTCCCAATGAAATCCTTCAAGAATTCATTCATCAACCTCATGAAAGTACTGGGCACATTTGTTAATCCAAATGGCATGACAAGCCATTCATACATCCCTTCATTTGTCTTGAATGTTGTCTTCCATTCATCACCTTCTCTCATTCTAATCTAATGATATCCGCTTTTCAAATCAATCTTTGAAAAAAACTTTGCTCCACTCAAGCAATCCATCAAGTCGTCCATCCTTGGAAATGGGAACCTATACCTGATGGTAATTTTGTTGATTTCCCTTGAGTCTATACACATTCTCTAGCCACCGTCCTTTCTTCAGCTGAGCACTATCGAAACAATGCATGGACTGAAGATTTCCTGAATCAATCCTTTGTCCATTAAGTCTTGGATTTGTCTCTTAACTTCTTCATTCTCCTGCAGTGTCAACTTGTACAATGCTTTGTTTGGAAAATTGTCTCTAGGTATAAGATCGATATGATGGCTTATACTCTTGATAGGTGGCAACGAACAAGGTAGTTCGTCCACTACTATATCAGCAAATTCTTCCAGCAACTCCTGGATTCCTTCCAGTAAATCATCTATCCTAGTGTTGTTTAGAACAATTATGCACTTCCTAACTATAATGAATTGTATGTCTTCCTTATTCTTGACTTCTTTAAGAAGTTCCTTCCCACTCATGAGAAGTACAATGTTTCTCATCTTTGTTTTCACCTCTTGGTTCTTAATCGATAGTAACATGTGTGTCCTACCGCTTTTCTCTAAAGTGTATGTGTTCTTTATGCCATCGTGGACCACATTTTTGTCATATTTCCGTGGTCGACCCAGCAATAGATGACAAACATATATGGGAATGACATCACATAATATCTCATCTTTATATCCTCCTATTTTAAATTCAACTAAACATTGTTCAGTGACATTTACCTGATGTCGTTTTTGTATCCATGAAACTTTGTATGGGATTGGATGCGCAATAGTCTCTAGCTCCAGTTTTTCTACCATTTCCATAGATACAAGATTATATGTGCTACCACTATCCATTATGACCTTGCATACTGTGTCTTTGGTTTTGTAAGGAGTCTGAAACACACTATTTCTTTGGGTTGGGTTCTCTGGCTCCCTTTCTGGTTTTAAGAGAACTTTCCTCATCATTAAAAATCTTTTTCCCTTAGCGTCCTATGCCTCAACATTCCATCCTTGAGCCTCGACAATGTGAGTTTCACCACCATATTTCTTTCTATCTGGACACTCATAGGATTTATGTCTGATTTTTCCATAGAAAAAGCATTTCACTTCGCCTGCTCTGCCTCTTCCTCTTCCTTTGACTCGAGGAAAAGTATTTCTATCAGCATATTGCCTTCCCTATGAGCTTCCTCCTCTCCTAGGTTGAATTTTAGGTTTCTTCCCCTCTTCTTTAGGTTTATGAATTCTGTCCTGGGCAATCATCTTGCCTCTTCTTTGACTTCTGACTTGGCCTCTTTGACCTTTCTTTTGTCTTAGGTTCTCTTTAGCTTTCAGAGCCATCTGATAAGCATATTCTACGGTTTGGATGGTCACCATGCTCATCTCGTCCTGAATGTCATATTGTAGACCATTCATATACCTGGCAACTTTCTCATCATTACTTTCCCGATGACCTACTCTGATGTTTATCCTATAGAACTCTTCAGTGTATTCTTTCACTNTTTTCTAAAATGACAGACCCCACAATCTAACATTTTTCTTTCAATTTTTAAGTCATGCTAGCATTTATATGTGGGTATAAGTTTATACTTGGTATTAAATTGGAATTAAAATAGGTATAGGACTTAGGGTCCTAACCTCTCTGATGCAGACCTCCTGCCCTCAAGCTGAGATCTGCGCAAGATCTTTTCTAAACCTTGACAAGGGTTTTTCTAAACTCCTTGCCCAAGCCCGCAAAATATTTCGGGTCTCGTGAGTTGGGGTGCTTCAAAATACTATGCCCTAGCCCTTGTCAATAGCCGAAACACAAAATAAAAATGGGCTAAGGTGTAATCCCCTCTCTTGAACACCTTTTTCTATAAGACCACAACCAATCCTTATGCAAGCACCTTTCACAACTCGTGACTTCGCGAGTTGGAGCACCAACTACTCATGTCGTCCCCTTGTGAATCCCCAAAACATGGTCCGTCAATGAAGGTTGACTCTACCCAAAGTGACGAGTGCATGCCACCTGTCACTTCTACTTTACTGTACTTATGGGGTGAGTTCTTGCCACCTGTCCACACAGATTTTCTGGCTTTCGCGACTCATGTAGGAAACCAATAGTCGTTCCTCTTCCTCTATGGATCCCCATCTATGAAATTGTACTTCAATGAGATTGATGTTTGTGTGCCTCAATCGATCCAATGGTCCTCGTTGTATTGGGATTTTTACAATTGAAAATATACTACACTTGACCCAAACCATTGGTCACTCAATTCTCTGAATTTTGATACGCAAATTCACATACGAGATCAACGGTTATTGTTGATCTAGATATGATGGTCATACTACTCCTCTTGATCTTATGGGTGTTGAAAAGACACTCAGTCCTAATCTCTTCATTGTTCTAAGAGATCCAATGGTTCACGGGATTTCGACACTTCATCTTGAAGCGATTCAACCGTCCGATTCAACTTCTCAAAGACTTCTAGCCAGATGACGTGTCGTCTTCCTCCAAAAAACTTAACTCCTATGAACCAATTCAATCTCCATCTCCCTTTGGAACAATTGAGAGGTTCTAACCCTCCTGAGCTTCCACTTACAAACTCAAGGCCTCCTGAAAGGTCCCTCCATGCACTCTTTGTGACAATTTTTCAAATAACTTCTAGTTATTTAGGGTCTTTGACTCCATGCACTCCCTGCGAAAGCAGTCTCTCAATTTTTCTCTTGTGTTTGTAAAATCCAAGACTCTACCCGGCCTACGCACACCTTGCATGGCTATGTGCTCTGCTAGCACTCTTTTCCTATAAAGACACAATTTGAATCTCCTCTGAGGGTCCTGAGATGAAACACATAACCTAGTCGATGCACTCCTTACGGACCCTCCACTGCACTCTTTGGAGAAGTTGTTATAAAGAGAAACCACTGAAACAAATTCACCTCTTATTTAGAATTCAAACATTCAACATAGAATTCTAGAGCATACACACACACATTGGCATTTAAATAGAATGCACACAGAGAATGAAAACAAGTCTGCAACATACCATTTAACAGTTAGTTCCAACAACCATAACAAACACATATATTGGAATCAAACTATTATTCTATTAAATCCAGTGCTCCTCTGCATGGCCAATAGAAACTAAAAATGCATAAAATTCTTTGTCCTCCTATATTCCTCGCTACATCTCTACAACTTATGAATTCTGAATTATGTTACCGTCATACAAGGGTTGAGGGTGTCTATCATTTGTTTTCCCTCCTACCTCCTACACTCCTAAAACTGTCTGATATATTAAATTAAATCACCTATTTGCATTCATTATGCATAAATGCCTCTACATTCGACAGATGAGAGTAATGCTCAATCTCTGTTCACAATCTCCAAAACACAAAAGTAAGTATGCTTCCCTAGCTATTACATTAATGTCCATTCATAAATCTTCAAAACACTTCAAAATGTGCATTGGTTCTTTTCTAGATGTATGCTTTGGTTAGGCGTGTGTCTTTGGCTTTATACGATGCTCATGCATCATACTCCCTCGCTTGAAAATTTTCATGAACTCTTGTTCATGAGTTCCTTCACTGTTTGTCCATGTTTTTGAATTGTTGTTTCATCCTCCCAACTGGCATCTTCAACTGAATGTCCTTTCCATTTGACCAAGTATTCAAAATACTCTTTTCTCTTGGTGTTTTTGCTAATACTCTTGTCAATTATGCTTTCCATCTATGTCTTTTTAGCTACAGGCATTTGTTTTGACCATTGAATATTTTCTTGTTTATCATATGCTCCTTCTTATTTAGCTCTATAAGGGTACAAATCAGCAATATTGAATATCAGTGAGATTCCGACCCCATTGGGTAATTCAATCTCATATGCGTTTGTCCCAAATTTTCTTATGACCTTGCACAGTTCAATCTTTTTCATCTTTAGCTTGTTGTATGTTCCCCTTGGGAACCTCTCCTTCCTCAAATGTGAAAGAATTAAATCACCAACTTCAAATTGAAGTTCTCTCCTTTGTTGATCTTCTCTATGCTTGTACTCTTGACTTGAACTCTGAAATCGCTCCTTAATTTTGCTGTGAAGATCCTTCATTCCTTCTGCAAAGTCCTCTGCACTAGCACTCATGAATTCAACTTGTTCTAAATATTTCAATTCAGAAACTCCCCTTGGTTGCATTCCATATACAATCTGTAATGGATTCTTCCATGTGATTCTATTGAGTGAATCATTGTAAGCAAATTCCGCTTATGGTATAATGTGATCCCATTGACTGTGGTGTTCAGTCACTAAGATCCTTAACAAATCTCCCAAGCTCTTGTTCACAACCTTTGTCTGTCCATCCATCTGAGGATGATATGTTGAGCTAAAATACAAATCTGTCCCCAAATTCTTCCATAAGGTCCTCTAGAAATGTCTAACGAACTTGGTATCTCGATCAGAAATGATACTCCTTGGAAAACCATGAAGTCTGTCGACTTCCTTGAAAAATAGGTTTGCAATATGAGTTGCATCATTGGTTTTCTGGCATAGTATGAAATGCGGCATCTTTGAAAATCTATCTACCACTACAAATATTGAATCATATCCCCTTTGTGTCCTTGGTAGTCCCAATATGAAATCCATACTCGAGGCATCCCATGGCTTTTCCAATATAGGTAATGGTTGGTATAACCCCATGTTCTACCTCTTTCCTTTCGTGTGCTGACAAATTATGCACATGTTCAAAAATTTCTTCACATCTGTCCTCATCCCTTTCGAGAAATATGAGCCATTCAACTTTGAGAATGTTTTATCATGACCGAAGTGTCCTACCAATCCTCTGTTGTTCTTTTCCTTCAACAAATTCTCCCTCATGGAGCATTTCAAAATACATAGCTGATTTCCCCTGAACAATAATCCATCCTGGATCATGTATTCAGTCCATTAGCTTCTATCCCTGCGAATTAGATTCTCAGATGCCTCATATGCCTCTTTGAAGTCTGGATCATCCTTGTACATTTCCTTGAGGTTATCAAAACCCAAAGTCTTGACCCTGAATTCCTGCATAAGAAAACATTTNCAACTACTCATGCCCTCCCCTTGTGAATCCCCAAAACATGGTCTCTCAATGAATTTTGACTCTACCCAAAGTGACGGGTGCATGCCACCTGTCACTTCTACTTTACTGTACTTACAGGGTGAGTTATTGCCACCTGTCCACACCGATTTTCCGGCTTTCGCGACTCATGTGGGCAACCAACAGTCGTTCTTATTCCTCTATGGATCCCCAGCTTTGAAATTGTACTTTAGCGAGATTGAAGGTTGTGTGCCTCACTCGATCCAATGGTCCTCATTTTATTGGAATTTTTCCAACCGAAAATTTACTACACTTGACCCAAACTATTGGTCACTCAATTCCCCGAATTCTGATACGCAAATTCACATACAAGATAAACGGTTATTGTTGATCTAGATTTGATGGTCACTACTCCTCCTGATATTATGGGTGTTGAAAAGACACTCATTCCTAATCTCTTCATTGTTCTAAGAGATCCAACAGTTCGCGGGATTTCGGCACTTCCTCTTGAAGCGATTCAACCGTCTAATTCAACTTCTCAAGGAATTCTAGCCAGATGACCTAGCTTCTTCCTCCAGAGAACTTAACTGCTATGAACCAATTCAATCTCCATCTCCCTTTGTAACAATTGAGAGGTTCTAACCCTCCTGATATTCCACTTGAAAACTCAAGGCCTCCAGAAAGGTCCCTCCACGCACTCCTTGCGACAATTTTTCAAATAACCTCTAGTTAATTAGGGTCTTTGACTACGTGCACTCCTTGCGAAAACAGTCTCTCAATTTGTCTCTTGTATTTGTAAAATAAAAGACTCTACCCAGACTACGCACACCTTGCATGCCTATGTGCTCTGCTAGCACTCTTTTCCTATAAATACACAATTTGAATCTCCTCTAAGGGTCCTAAGATGACACACATAACCTGGTCGACACACTCCTTGCGGACCCTCCACTGCACTCTTTCGAGCAGTTCTCAGAAAGAGAAACCATTGAAACTCATTCACCCCTTATCTAGAATTCAAACATTCAACATAGAATTCTAGAGCATACACACACATTGGCATTTAAATAGAATGCAATGCACACAGAGAATGCAAACAAGCCTGCAACATCCCATTTAATAGGTAGTTCCAACAACCATAACAAACACATATATTGGAATCAAACTTTTCTTCTATTAAATCCAGTGCTCCTGTACATGGCCAATAGAAAATAAAAATGAATAAAATTCTTTGTCCTCCTATATTCCTCTCTGCATCTCTATAGCTTATGAATTCTTAATTATGTTACCGTGATACAAGGGTTGAGGGTGTCTATCATCTGTTTTCCCTCCTACCTCCTACGCTCCTAAAACTGTCTAATCTATTAAATTGAATTACCTACATGCATTCATTATGCATAAATGCCTCTACATTTGAAAGATGAGAGCAACACTCAAGCTCTTTTTACAATCTCCAAAACACAAAAGTAAGTATTCTTCCCTAGCTATTACATTAATGTCCATTCATCAATCTTCAAAACACTTCAAAATGTGTGTTGGTGCTTTTCTAGATGTATCCTTTGGTTAGGCATGTGTCTTTGGCTTTATACGATGCTCATGCATCATACTCCCTCGCTTGAAAATTTTCATGAACTCCTGTTCATGAGTTCCTTCACTATTTGTCCATGCTTTTGAATTGTTGTTTCATCCTCCCAACTAGCATCTTCAACCGGATGTCCTTTCCATTTGACCAAGTATTCAAAATATTCTTTTCTCTTGGTGTTTTTGCTAATCCTCTTGTCAATTATGCTTTCCATCTATGTTTTTTTAGCTACAAGAATTTGTTTTGTCCATTGAATATTTTATTGTTTATCGTGTGCTCATTCTTCTTTAGATATGTAAGGGTACAAATCCACAATATTGAATATCAGTGAGATTTTGACCCCATCGGGTAATTCAATCTCATATGCGTTTGTCCCAAATTTCCTTATGACCTTGCACAATTCAATATTTTTCATCTTTAGCTTATTGTATGTTCCCCTTGGGAACCTCTCCTTCCTCAAATGTGCAAGAATTAAATCACCAACTTCGAATTGAAGTTATCGTCTTTGTTGATCTTCTCTATGCTTGTACTCTTGACTTGAACTCTGCAATCGCTCCTTAATTTTGTTGTGAAGCTCCTTCATTCCTTCTGCAAAGTCCTTTGCACTAGCACTCATGAATTCAACTTGTTCTAAATATTTTAATTCAGAAACTCCCCTTGGTTTCATTACATATACAATCTATAATGGACTCTGCCATGTGCTTCTATTGAGTGAATCGTTGTAAGTGAATTTTTCCTATGGTAGAATGTGATCCCATTAACTGTGGTGTTCAGTCACTAAGCTCCTTAACAAATCTCCCAAGCTCTTGTTCACAAAAATTTTATGTCCATCTGTCTGAGGATGATATGATGAGATAAAAGACAAATTTGTCCCCAAATTCTTCCACAAGGTCCTCCAAAAATGTATAACGAACTTGGTATCTCGATCAGAAATGATACTCCTTGGAAAACCATGAAGTCTGGTGACTTCCTTGAAAAATAGGTTCGCAATATGAGTTGTGTCATTGGTTTTCTAGCATCCTATGAAATGTGGCATCTTTGAAAATCTGTCTACCACTACAAATATTGAATCATATCCCCTTTGTGTCCTAGGCAGTCCCAATATGAAATCCATGATCACGACATCCCATATCTTTTCTAGTATGGGTAATGGTTGGTATAAACCTGTGTTCTACCTCTTTCCTTTCGTGTGCTGACAAATTCTTCACATGTCCAAAAATTTCTTCACATTTTTCCTCATCCCTTTCGCGAAATATGAGCCATTCAACTTTGAGAATGTTTTATCATGACCGAAGTGTCCAGCCAATCCTTTGTTGTTCTTTTCCTTCAGAAAATTCTCCCTCATGGAGCATTTCAGAATACATAGTTGATTTCCCCTTAACAATAATCCATCCTAGATCATGTATTCAGTCCATTGGCTTCTATCCCTGAGAATTAGATTCTCATATGCCTCATATGCCTCTTTGAAGTTTGGATCATCCTTGTACATTTCCTTGAGGTTATCAAAACCCAAAGTCTTGACCCTGAATTCCTGCATATTCAAACATTTCCTGCTCAAAGCGTCAACAACTTTGTTAGCAGTTCCAGAAATATGCTTAGTCACAAAAGTAAAATTATGCATGTATTCAACCCATTTACCATGTTTTTGGTTCAACTTCTCCTATCAAGTCCCGAATTGCAAAGTGCGATTATCACTATACAAAATGAACTCCTTGGGAACCAAATAGTGTCTCTATTTCTTCAGCGCTTGTATGACTGCATATAATTCTTTGTCATACGTTGAGTACTTGACCTTTGCTTCATTCAGTTTTTCACTGAAATACGTGATCAACTTATTGTCTTGTCTCAAGACCACTCCAATGGAAAATCCACTCACATCACACCTGACCTAGAATGTTTTTCTAAAATATCAAAAAACCATAATTGGTTGCTCAATGATCTTTTTCTTCAGCAGGTTGAAGCTCTTCCTCACTTCCTCCATCTAGTGAAAAGATTTATGTCTTTTCCTCACTATATACATCATCGGTGTGCTAATTCCACTGAATTTTTTGATGAATTTCCTGTAGAATCTAGCCAAACCATGGAAGCTTCGAACTTCAAACACGCTCTTCAGTGATGGCCAATCCTTAAGCACATTTATCTTTTCTAGATCCATTTTTAATTCATTTACAAAGATAACAAAACCCAAATAAATGAGTTATTCCCTCATAAATGATTATTTCTTCATATTGATAAAAAAATTCCCTTGCTGTAACCTCCTCATCACTGCAGTTAAATGCTTTAAATGTTCTTCTTTAGTTTTGCTGAAAATTAATATATCATCAAGATATACAATGATGAATTTCCCAATGAAATCCTTCAAGACTTTGTTCATCAACCTCATGAAAGTACTGGGAACATTTGTTAAGCTAAATGGCATGACAAGCCATTCATACATCTCTTCATTTGTATTGAATGTTGTCTTCCATTCATCACCTTCTCTCATTCTAATCTGATGATATTTGCTTTTCAAAACAATCTTTGAAAAAAACTTTGCTCCACTCAAGCAATCCATCAAGTCATCCATCCTTGGCAATGGGAACCTGTACCTAATGGTAATTTTGTTGATTTTCCTTGAGTCTATACACATTCTCCAGCCACCGTCCTTTCTTCGGCTGAGCACTATTGAAACAATGCATGGACTCAAGCTCTCCTGAATCAATCCTTTGTCCATTAAGTCCTGGACTTGTCTCTTAACTTCTTCATTCTCCTGCAGCGTCAACCTGTACGCTGCTTTGTTTGGAAAATTGGCTCTAGGTATAAGATCGATATGATGGGTTATACTCTTGATAGGTGGCAACAAACAAGGTATTTCGTCCACTACTATATCAACAAATTCTTCTAGCAACTCCTGGATTCCTTTCGGTAAATCATCTATCCTAGTGTTGTTCAGAACAATTCTGGGTTTCCTAACTATAATGAATTGTATGTCTTCCTTCTTCTTGACTTCTTTAAGAATTTCCTTCCCACTCATGAGAAGTACATTGTTGCTCATCTCTGTTTTTACGTCTTGGTTCTTAATCGACAGTAACATGTGTGTCCTACTACTTTTCTCTAAAGTGTATGTGTTCTTTCTGCCATCATGCACCACATTTTTGTCATATTTCCATGGTCGACCCAACAATAGATGACAAACATCCATGGGAATGACATCACATAATA
>JZKD02S1667751.1:32658-60489 GCA_000966675.3 Picea glauca
TGGAATTACTAAGGTTCGTACCTTATATCCAAGAGGACAAAGTAAAATTCTAGCGGTTCCTAGGCTGTTTACCACAATCTTACAAGGATAGAATCAAGCTTTATAACCCCAAGTAATTGAGTGAAGTATTGAGGAAAGATCGAATGTGATATGACCAATACAAATAGCGGGTAGAATTTCCCAAAGATTGGAAGGATAAGAAACAAGACCGAATGAACCAGTGGAAGAAGGGATACCAACCAACTCCTTATCAGAAGGTAGCAAAATGCTTTCCAAGAAAATATTTTCACTCCAACAATCCAAGTACACAAGGTGGCAGTAAATCGATAAATCTGGAAACAAAGAAATTTGGGGAAAACCCCCGCGAACCATTAAAGTGTTGGGAATGTGGAGAAACTTATATAAAAAGGAACTATCCATGTTTAAATTCATCAAAAAGAAATGTTGTTTACAATTTGCAGGAAGCCTCAATGTTGGGAGATGTGGGCAGAAGGTTTCATCAGATAAATGCATCCATGGATGGCTGACAAGATGACCACCAGTCCTCTATGGTGGAAATTGAAGTTAAAATAAATAACAATCAAATCTCTGTTTTAATTGATCCTGGAGCTACATTAAGTTATATCACTCCTGGTGTATTAAAGTCAAATAAACTTAAGAAAATGAGATATGGAAAATCGTGGCTGGTACAACTAACAGTAGGTACTAAAAGGAAATTGGTTGACTTTATTTCCGATTATGAGTTCATCTTAGGTGGTCAAAACATAAGGATAAATATGAACATTCTACCGCAAGGATATTATGATGTAATTATTTGAATGGATTGGTTAGAAAAGCATAAAGCAGTGGTAGATTTCTACGAGAAAACACTCAAGTATAAAGAAAAAAATGACATGTTTAGGAAAGTTCAAGGTATATGAAAACCAATCTCAATTAGACAGATTTCAACAATGCAATTAAATAAATGCATGATAAAGGGTTTCCAAGTTTATGCCATCCAAGTAAAAAACCTATTAGAAAAAAAAAATAAACCCAACTTGGAGGATTTTGATGTGCTGCATGATTTCAAAGACGTGTTTGTTAATGAAATGCTTGAATTACCCCCTAGAAGGGAGATAGAATTTTCTATCGACCTACTACCTGGTTCAGCCCTTATATCTAAAGCACCTTACGGAATGAGTTTGCTGAAATTGACTGAACTAAAAATTCAACTACATGAATTCTTGGACAAAGAGTATATCATACCAAGTGTTTCCCCATGGGGAGCACTAGTCCTCTTTGTGAAAAAGAAAGATATACCTTTGAGATTATGCATCGATTATAGATTAAACAAGATGACTATTAAGAACAAGTACCCCTTACCTAGAATAAATGATGTGTTCGATCAAGTAGGTGGGGAAAATATTTTCTCGAAATTGGACTTACGATCCGGTTATCACGAGGTTAGGATAAAAGATGAAGACATAAGTAAAAAAAAATTTCGAACAAGATATGTACATTACGAATTTGTGGTTATACCTTTCAGACTCACTAATGCACCAACCACATTCATGTGTTTAATGAATAGTATTTTCAGTGAGTACTTGGACAAATTCCTACTCGTATTTGTTGATGATATTCTAGTATATTCTAAAATAGAATAAGAACACCAAGAACACTTAAGAATAGCTATGCAAACTTTAAGGAATCACAAACTGTATGATAAATTTGACAATTATGATTTTTATGAGAAGAAAATAAAATACCCAGGACATGTAATATCTGCAGAAGGTATTGCAATCGATCTTGAGAAAATAAGGGCCATCATGGAATGGTCGATACCGAAGGATGTAGCGGACATCTAGTCATTCATGGGATTCACTGGATATTATCGCTGATTTATAGGGGGATTTTCCAAAATTGCTTACCCTATCACATCATTACAAAACAAAGGAACCAATTTTAACTGGTCACAGAAGTGTCAATATAGTTTTAATAAGTTAAAGGAATTGTTAACAACCGCACCCATTTTAAAGGTAGCAGATCCAGATAAAGACTCACCATCTATGTAGATGCAAGTAAAGAAGGACTAGGTGGTGTCCTAACTCAAGAAGGGCATGTGATTTGTTATGAGACCTAGAAACTAAAGGAACACGAGTGTAGCTACATCACTCATGACTTAGAAATGGCAGTGGTAATACACGCCTTAAAAATGTGGCCGCACTACATAATGGACAAAAGATTCCTATTATTGACAGATAATAACATTGTGAAATATTTGTTTAGTCAGTTGGACCTTATTGCAAGGCAAGAAAGATGGCTAGGCTTCTTGAGAGAATTTCATTTTTAGGTAAGACATATCAAGGGTAAGGAAAATAAAGTAGTTGATGCTTTGAGTAGAGGAGTTCATGGGTTGTTTGAAATGAACATTAACAGGCAGAAAGGGATCTTGATTAGAGGATAAAGATTGTAGGTAATAATGACAAAAATTACACTAAGACACTGGAAAAATTACAAAACACTACAGAAAATTCAGACAAAACAGACCTAAGTTTGGACAAGAATGGTTTGCTATGGTTTAAAAAAAGGATATACATACTAGATTCGATAGAATTAAAGTTAACAGTCTTGGATGAAGTGCATCAGAAACCATATTCTGGTCATCTAGGATACCAAAAAACAATAACAACACTAAGAAAGTTATTTTATTTGCCTAATATGAAGGGCGAAACAATAGAATACTTACCTAAGTGTTAGGATTGTCAGTAGGTAAAAGTCGAACACTAGCATCCAACCAGCATGTTGTAGACATTATCGGTGTCAGAATGGAAATGGGAGATTATATCATTGAACTTTATTACAGGTTTTCCTAGAACTCAGAAAAAAAATTATTCTATTATGGTGGTAATCAATAAACTTAGTAAGTCTCCACACTTTGTTCATGTAAAGTCTACATTTAAATATATTAACATTGTTGAAATATTCATGAAATAAATTTTTAGGCTGCATGGTATTCCTAAAATGGTGATTTCGGATAGAGACATAAAATTTACATTTTCTTTTTAGAAAGATTTTTTTGCAGGGCTAAATACTAACTTGAATTTCAACACGATTTATCATTCACAAATGGATGGAAAGACTGAATGAACAAACCAAATCGTAGAAGATATGCTCTGCATGTACGTAAGAACAAAACCAAGAAAGTGGGAAGATTGCCTACACTTGGTAGAATTTGCATACAACAATGGGTACCAAACTTCGGCTAAAATGATCCCCTTCGATATATTGTATGGCAGAAAGTGTACGACTCCAATTAGTTGGGATAACCTAGTTGATAGACTCATGGTTGGACCAGAAATGTTCCAGGAAATGGAGAGTACGATAAGAAAGGTACAATAGAACTTAAAAGAGGCACATGATAGACAAAAGAGTTATGTGGACTATAAAAGAAGACACTTGGAGTTGCAAGTGGAAGACCATGTTTACTTAAAAGTCAAATCCTGGAAAATTTCACTAAATCTAGGGAATTGTGCCAAGTTGACACCAAGGTTTTGTGGGCCCTTCGAGATACTAGCTCGAATTGGACCCGTAGCATTCAACTTGCACGTCCAGCCAATCTAAAAATTCATAATGTATTGCATGTTTCTTTATTAAAGAATTATGTTCATGACCCTACTCATATGTGACGTAGACACGCCTCCCGAGCATGCCGCTTCCACCAGGACCTTCTCTGTCTTTGGCCCAAAGAGAATAATTGATCCTCTAATTCCCTTTCAGAAGTTCCTTACCCACAACAACTCTTTACTAATCTTCCTTACCGATCGAGAAATTGGAATTCGTGATTTCACGAATTCTGTAGTCACACCCCTTATGCCTTATGATTCCCTGAATCTCGATGCCCTGGTTTCCCGATACATGTGTGGACCGGACGTCTCCACCTTTTATACTTCTATCAGGTTTTTGGAATTTGCAAGATCACGATTCCTGGTGTCGATGGACTCGAGACTTGCCTTTCTCTGAATCCTGATATGATGCCACCTGTACTCCACCAATACCTATGGTCCCACACTGCCGCGTCACCGTTGGGATATCGTGGATCGAAAATCCATCATGAAAGTGTTTCCTGTCGAAGAGAACCCCGATTCTCTGATCCCCAATTCCTCGGGATCTCCTGACATGCATCCTAAAAGATCAACGGTTCTGAGCCTATCAGGATATCGCGGATCGCGATATCACAACTCTCGCTGCTAACACTTGGTGCCTCCACTGTCGAATCCCCAAGATGCTATGCTACATGCAGATCCAAGGGCTCCCTTTGTCTCGGATCTATGACTCTATTCACGTTGGAATATCGCTAATCGCGATTCTAGTTTACATAAATCCCTTAGCCATGGAACCTCCGATACCTTGAATTCCTAACCTCCAGAGTATTCTCTACTCCTCTAAGTTTTAAATGTGCTCAACTATTCGAAGATCTGGTGACTATCGGGACTTCTCTAATCTCTCTGCGAATCCTGGCCGTCGATTTCCCCTCTTTGGGCTCCTCCCGCTCTAAAGCCCCTTCTTGCTCGAACCTTCTTCGAACCACCTCCTGAGTTCTCCTCCACGGTATCATGAAGGAACTATCCCTCCTGAGCTTGTCAATTTCGATTCCTTCAGAGAGACTTCACGCACACTCTTCGTTCTTGACCTTCAACAACTCCCCTAGTGTTGAGTCTTTCAAACTCTGTGCACCCCCGATAATAGTAGTCTCTGCCTTCTTTTGATCAGATTAACAACTGAGACTTTTAATTCCACCTGTGCTCTCTTCACACGACTTCCAGAACAACCCTATAACTTCTGGGTGAATGAGAATAAGTGTTTAACTATCGAGCCTTCATCAACGCACTCTTACAGATGAGTTCAACTGCACTCTATGCAGGAATCTCCTGACTCAGATAGAGAAACAATTGAAACTTATTCTCTTCACTCTCTCTCCCTCAGACTTCAGTTAAAAACATGAAATCACATGCACAACATATTCAAAGAAAATGCATAACCAGAAAGCAAACATTCATGAGAACATAAACAACATACACAGAGAAACAACACCAGCCATGAAATTGAATCAAAGACTCGCTTCTATTAATTCAAATCTGTACATGGGGTTTCTTCATACAATTTCTCTACTTTCTCTCCCTTCTGAATGCTTGATTCTGAATAATGTTACAATGTACAAGTGAGGGTGTCTATATATGTTTTCCCTCTCGAAAACAGAAACTGTCTAATCTAGACTTAAACATCTATCTACCTGCATTAAATCTATTAAATGCCTTCTTATCTACTAAGGACGAGACATTAAAGGCTCAAGGTCCCCTTTACAACTCAAGTGCACCATCTCTTAATGATTCATTGAAGACTTGCGCAACAATCCCAAAGAACTTTTCAAAATTTTGGGTTTGTTTTCCGAGCTGATCTCCACTTGATGTACTGGCTCGCTTGCTGAGTTGGCGATGCTCCTGCATCATACTCCTCGGCTTGAAAATTTTCATGGGATCCTGTCCATGAGTTCCTGCATGGTCTGTCAATGCTCCTATATCATTGTTTCATTTTCCTAGCTAGCATCTTTGACTGGGTGATTCCTCCATTTCACCAGGTACTCGAAGTACTGCTTTTGCCTGGCCTTCTTTCCCATTCGCTTGTCTAGTATGCATTCCATCTGCGGCTTCTCTGCGACTGGTAGTTGCTTCTGCCACTGGACCACTGGTTCCTCAGTTCTAGTCTCCACTTATCCAGCCCTGTATGGGTATAAATCTACCATGTTGAATATCAGAGATATTCCGATGCCATCCGTGAACTCAATCTCATAAGAATTTTATCCATATTTATTCAGGACTCTGCATGGCCCAATTTTCTTCATTTTTAATTTGTTATAGGTTCCCCTTGGGAACCTTTCCTTTCTCAAGTGTGCCAAAACCAGATCACCAACTTCAAATTGAATTTGTCTCTGATGTTGATCGGCTCTGCGCTTATACTCCTGATTTGAGTCTATCAGTCGTTGCTTCACATTGCCGTGAAGTTCCTTCATTGGCTCAGCGAATTCTTCTGTGCTTGCACTGCTAGTCGCAGCCTGTTCTGACTCCCTAAGTTCATAAAATCCCCTCGATTGTGTCCCATACACAATATGAAATGGGATTTTTCCTGTACTTCGATTCAGTGAATCGTTGTATGCAAACTTTGCCTTTGGCAATATGTTGTCCCAGCTGTTATGGTGCTCTGTCACTAGTCTTCTCAACAAGTCTACCAAGCTTCGGTTGACCACTTTTGTCTATCCGTCTGTCTGCAGATGATAAGCTGAGATAAATTCCAAGTTAGTTCCCAACTTCTTCCATAGAATCCTCCAAAAATGACCTATAAATTTCGTATCCCTGTCCGAGACTATGCTCCTCGACAATCCATGAAGTCTAACGACCTCTTTGAAAAACAAGTTTGCGATGTGAGTCGCATCACTGGTCTTCTGGCATGGTATAAAATGTGCCATCTTTGAGAATATTTACACCACCACAAGGATGGAATCAACCCCTCTCTGTGTCCTCAGCAAAACCAATACAAAATCCATGTTGATCGCCTCCCATGGCCTCTCCGGTATGGGCAATGGCTGATAAAGACCTTCATTTTGCTTTCGTCCCTTCGAATGTTGACAAATTCGAAACATGTCAACAAACATTTCAACATCTGCTCGCATGCCTGGCCAAAAATATGATTCACTCAGCTTCGCAAATGTTTTGTCGTGACCAAAATGCCCTGCCAATCCACCACTGTGTTTTTCCTTCACCAAGTTCTCCCTCATGGAGAAAATTGGAATACACAGTTGATTTCCTGTGAACAACAATTCCTCCTGGATCATGTAGTCTAACCATGGACTCTGATCTCTCAGAGATGGATTCTCAGATACTTCATACGCTTCTGCAAAATATGCATCTCCTGCGTACATGTCCTTCAGATTTTCAAAACCCAATGTTTTGACTCGAAATTCCTACAGCAACAAACACTTCCTGCTCAAAGCATCAACGACTTTGTTAGCAGTCCCAAAAATGTGTTTGATCACAAACGTGAAATTTTGCATATAATCTACCCATTTTGCATGCTTTTGATTCAACTTCTCCTGTTGACTCACAAACTGCAATGCATGATTATCGCTGTACAATACAAACTCTTTTGGGATCAAGTAATTCCTCCACTTCTTTAATGCCTGTATGATGGCATAAAATTCTTTATCATACGTGGAGTATTTCAGCTTTGGTTCATCTAGCTTCTCATGGAAATATGCAACTGGCCTGTCCTCCTGACCCAAGACTGCTCCTATGGCATATCCGCTCGCATCACATTTCACCTTAAATGTCTTCTGAAAGTCCGACAACACCAACACTGGTTGCTCTGTGATCTTCTGCTTCAACAGATTGAAGCTCTTCTCAGCCTATACTGTCCAATGAAAAGTCTTATGACGCTTCTTCACCGTGTCCATCATCGCGGCACTAATTCCACTGAAATTCCTGATGAAATTTCGGTAGAAACTAGCTAAACCATGGAAACTTCTCACCTCAAAAACATTTCTTGGTGATGGCCAATTCTTAATCACTTCCACCTTACTCGGATCCATCTTTAACTCATTTGTTGATATGACAAAACCCAAATAAATGAACTTTGTCTTCATAAATGAGGACTTCTTCATATTTATCAACAACTTCTCATGTTGTAGCCTTCTCATTACGATGGCTAAATGTCTCAAATGTTCAACCTTCGTCTTACTATAGATCAATATATCATCCAGATATACAACTACAAATTTCGCGATGAATTCCCTCAGGACTTTGTTCATTAGTCTCATGAATGTGCTCGATGCGTTTTTCAAACCAAACGGCATGACCAACCATTCGTACAAACCTTCATTTGTCTTGAATGTTGTCTTCCATTCATCACCTTCCCTCATACTAATCTAGTGATATCCGCTCTTCAAATCAATATTTGAAAAATAATTTTCCCCACTCTGGAAATCCATCAGATCATCCATTCTCAACAGTGGAAATCTGTACCTGATGGTAATTTTGTTTATCGCTCTAGAGTCTGTACACATTCTCCAGCCTCCGTCTTTCTTCTCACTAAGCATTGTTGAAACAACACATGGACTCAGGCTTTCCCTGACCAATCCTTTGTCCAATATCTCCTGCACTTGCCCTTTGACTTCTTCATTTTCCTGTGGCGTCAGTCTGTACGCTGCCTTATTCGGTAAATTGGCTCCTGGTATGAGGTCGATGTGATGACTCACACTCCTCATCGGTGGAAATGAACGAGGTAATTCATCCACGATGATGTCAGTGAACTCTCCCAACAGTTCCTGAATATCTTCTGGCAAGTCGTCCACCCTTGTGCTAGTAAGGAAAATTCTCGGTTTCCTGACCACAAAGAATTGTGGATCTTCCTTCTTCTCCATCTCTGTGAGGAGTTCCTTCCCACTCATGAGAAGTATGGTGTTGCTTACTTCTGGTCTCACTTCCTTAACCTTTATCGGAATCAATTTGTGTGTTCTCCCATCCTTTTCCAAAGTGTATGTGTTCATCCTCCCATCATGAACCACATTTCGGTCATATTTCCATGGTCTACCTAGTAACAAATGACATACATCCATGGGGATAACATCACAGAGAATTTTATCATTATATCCTCCTATCTTGATATCAACCAAACATTGTTTAGTGACACTCATCTAATGTCCCTTCTGTAGCCATGAAACCTTGTATGGACTTGGGTGATCAGTCATCTCCAGCTCCAACTTTTCCACCATCTCAGTTGAAATGAGATTGTCAGTGCTTTCGTTGTCCACAATGACCTTGCATTTCTAGCCCTTGGTTTTGCATGTGGTTCTGAAAAGTCTAGTCCTCTGAGCAGTGTCCTCCACCTCCTTCTCGGGTGTTAAGAGAACTTTGTGCATCGTCATTGACCTCCCACTTTCGGTGTCTTCACTCTCGACATCATTCCTCTGCACCTCAGTGATGTGAGCTTCTCCTCCATCCTTTTTTCTATCTAGACAGTCAATTTCCTTGTGTCCATCCTTTCCACACGTGAAACATGTGATGGTTCCTCCGTGGCCTCTTCCATTACCTCTGGTACGAGGAAAAGTGTTTGCATCAACATAATCTCCTTGCTGTTCACTATGCTATCTCCTCAGCTCAGCATACTGTTGTCCCCGCTGTGAGGTTCCACCTCTTTCAATCCTACCTTGAGGTTTCTTCCATTCCTCCTTGAGTTTCCGATATCTCTCCTGGGCAACTACCTTGCCTCTAGGCTAACTTCTGCCTTGCCCTCGCTGACCTTTCTTATGGCTCAGCTTCTCCTCAGATTTCAAAGCCATTTGGTAAGCATCCTCAACCGTTCTAATGGTTGTCATGCTTAATTCATCCTGACTGTCATATCTCAGACCATTCAGGTATTTGGCTACCTTCTCATCATCGCTCTCCCGATGACCTGCTCGGATATTTAGCTTGTAAAACTCTTCGCTGTATTCCTTCACCGTCATAAACTTTTTCCTCAGGTTTTGCATTCTCCTGAACAACGTGATCTGATAATCCCTTGGAATGAATTTCACTTTCATCTTAGCAATCATTTGATCCCAGCTTTTAATTTTGTTTTTTCCTTTGGAACGTCTATCTGCCTATAGCTCATCCCACCATAAGGATGCATGTCCTTTCAGTTTCATGGCAGCATGCCTTACCTTTTTATCTTCTTCGATATCTTCATAATCGAAGTAGGTGTCAAGAGCTCAGATCCAATCCAATAGCTCTTCTGCATCCAGACTTCCTTCATAGACTGGAATGTCCATTTTCATCTTTGAACTCATCCAGGTGATAGATTTTATCAATCGCTCATTGGTTGCATCTTCAGCTGCAACTTCTCCTTCTGGTTCAGCTTCAGCCTCATTGTCGGAATCACTAAGATCCCCTGTACCAGTTGTGCATCTCTGAGCTATTTCCATCTCTTTGAGTCTCTCTCTCGGATCTCGTATCTGTCTTTCCATCTCTAGGTTCCCTACTGGCCTACCTCTTCTTCTCACCTCCCTGTCTTCCAGTTTGGGTGATTGTCTTTCCCTTCTGGGTGGCATAGTGAATTCTCTTTCTCCTTGTTGCAGAAAAAAAAGAGTAACTCCGAGCTCTGATACCACCTTGACGCAGACGTTCCTCCCGAGCACACCGCTTCCACCAGGACCTTCTCTGTCTTTGGCCCAAAGAGCATAAATGCTCCTCTAATTCCCTTTCAGAAGTTCTTTAACCACAAAAACTCTTTAATAATCTCCCTTACCGATCGGGAAATCGGAATTCGCGATTTTGCAAATTCTGTAGTCACACCCCTTATGCCTTATGATTCCCCAAATCCCGATGCGCTGGTTTCCCGATACACATGTGGACCGGACGTCTCCACCTTCTATACTTCTATCAGGTTTTCGGAACTCGCGAGATCACGAGTCGTGGTGTCAATGGAATCAGGACTTACCTTTCTCCAAATCCCAATATGATGCCACTTGTACTTCACTAGTACCTATGGTCCCACACTGCCGCGTCACCGTCGGGATATCACGGATCAAAAATCCATCATGCAAGTGTTTCCTGTCGTCGAGAATCTGGATTCTCTGATCCCCAATTCCTCGGGATCTCCTGACATGCATCCTACAAGATCAACGGTTCTGATCCTATCGGGAAATCCCAGATCTCGATATCACAACTCTCGTTGTGAACGCTTGGCGCTTCCCCTGTCGAATCCCCAAGATGCTATGCCACATGCAGATCCAATGGCTCCCTTTGTCTCGGATCAAGGACTCTTTTTGCGTCAGAATATCGCTAATGGTCATTCCCGTTTACATAAATCCCTCAGCCACGGAACCTCCGATACCCCAAATTTTGAACCTCTGGAGTATTCTCTTCTCCTCTAAGTTTGAAACATGCTCAACTATTCGAAGATCTGGCAACTATCGGGACTTTGCTAATCTCCTTGCGAATCCTGGCCGTCGATTTCCCCTCTTTGGGCTCCTCTCGCTCTAAAGCCCCTTCCTGCTTGAACCTTCTTCGAACCACCTCCTGAGTTCTCCTCCACGGTATCATGAAGGAACTATCCCTCCTGAGCTTGTCAACTTCGATTCCTTTAGAGAGACTTCACGCACACTCTTTGTGCTCGACCTTCAACAACTCCCCTAGTGTTGAGTCTTTCAGACTCTGTGCACCCCCGACAACAATAGTATCTGCCTTCTTTTTCTCAGATTAACAACTGAGACTTTTAATTCCACCTGTGCGCTCTTCGCATGGCTTCCACAACAACCCTATAACTTATGGGTGAATGAGAATAAGTGTTTAACTATCGAGCCTTCATCAACGCACTCTTGCGGATGAATTCAACTGCACTCTATGCAAGAGTCTCCTGACTCAGACAGAGAAACAATTGAAACTTATTCTCTTCACTCTCTCTCCCTCATATTTCAGTTAAAAACATGAAATCACATGCACAACATATTCAAAGCAAATTCATAACCAAAAAGAAAACATTCATGAGCACATAAACAACATACACAGAGAAACAACACCAGCCATGAAATTGAATCAAAGACTCGCTTCTATTAATTCAAATCTGTACATGGGGTTTCTGCATACAATTTCTCTGCTTTCTCTCCCTTTTGAATGCTTGATTCTGAATAATGTTACAATGTACAAGTGAGGGTGTCTATATCTGTTTTCCCTCTGCGAAAACAGAAACTGTCTAATCTAGACTTAAACATCTATCTACCTGCATTAAATCTATTAAATGCCTTCTTATCTACTAAGGATGAGAGCTTAAAGGCTGAAGGTCCCCTTTACAACTCAAGTGCGCCATCTCTTAATGATTCATTGAAGACTTGTGCAACAATCCCAAATCACTTTTGAAAATTTTGGGTTTGTTTTCCCAGCTGATCTTCGCTTGATGTGCTAGCTCGCTTGCTGAGTTGGCGATGCTCCTGCATAAATATGATTGATTGGAACTTGGTGTAGGTGGAAAAAAAAGGAAAGTTCGAGGAATAACCTCTGCACATTCTGGACCAGAGATAAATAACACTTCGAAATAGAGTTTTCGCTTAGGTAAAAGTGCAATGGAAACACTTTAGCCCTGAGGAGGCCACTTGGGAGTTGTTGGGAGATTTGCTGAAATCTCATCCAATATTGTTCCAAGGAAGGAATGAAAATTGAGTACAGTGTTTTATTGAAGGGGGAAAGGATGTGACATATCCAAAAGTAATTTATTTTTAAGATTGAGATTTCTTAGGAAAAATATTCCATTTTTGGTAAATTCGAAATTGGAAATTTTTTTGCCATTTTTGGCAATTCTGAATTTCAGATTTAATTAAATTTAATTAATGATTATGATTGTTGGTTAGAGACCTGATTTGACCCAACTAACGTCTTGACTATGAGACTTGTATGAAACAAATTTTTTTATAATTATTGATGGAAGACAAATGGAACAACCATGTTGAAATGAGCTGACCATGATTCCATGAGTGGGGTACATGTTGGAACTACCTCAGGGCTGACTGTTACAAGTGGAAAATCAAGAATTTGGCCATTGGAAACCCCTAAAATTAGGTATTTGGAAAGCTGCAAAAATTCCCAAGGGAGGGAAAAGACCTAGGGAAAAGTGACTTTGGATATATGGCATATGTGAGCAGGCAGGACGTTGCCTAGTATGCTTGGGGGGAAAGGAAATCTATCTCTTGTTGTTATGAACACTATTGGATGAGTGTGTAGGCAAGGATAGGACTATTGAAACTGAAAAGCATTGGATGAGGAGGTGTTCCATGTTAGCCCTCATGGATTCATGGTCAGGCTATGGGGTGAATAAGACAAGTGAGTTGGCTGCTCTGTTCTAAGGTTGGGAGGAACCTGGTTGTGCCCTTTGTTGTTCCACTACTTATCCAAATATGTTCATCTACTCCCCCTCTTTTTATATTTGGATTTTTGAAATGATTATACATGCCCTCTAATTCTAGTTGTATACCCTATTATAAGTATGTGAATAAATGGAAATTATAGAGTTACTATATGATACTTCTAGAAATAATTATGTTCTATTGAAGGTTGCATTTATAATCCGATGACATGTTCTGTTGTAGGAACCATCTATTATGTTAAAGAAAACATCTATTTATTTACTATAGGTGATCTTTTGTAGGAACATAACTATTATGTTAAGAAATGGACTTATAAAGCGATTGTGTATTATCTGTGGTAAAAATAGATATAAATAGTAAATAATGTTCTAAAGCCACTGTGTATTAGTCATGGCAAGGACATAGTTTTCTTATATAAAGTAATAATTTAACCAAGAAGATACAAAATACAAATTCTAGAAAACACATACCTATCATAAGATCATACGCTTATAAGATATTCAAGTTCTGTATTAAAAATTCAATGTGTATAGATTAAAATCACAAATCGGGACATAACTCCACTATGATAGGAATTCACGAAGTATATATAGTTATATGAATATAGTTATGAAATATATGCATTTATATTCAGCAATCGATACAATAGTCAATATAGAAATGGAAATACATAATTAAAAGAGTTTTGTACACACATTATATAATTAATATGTAAACTTTTTAACAATTATGTAGAATCAACTGTACAAAATAAAGTGACATAGCGCCCCTTACCTTAGCAGGTTCTGCATGACCTCCTAGCCTTAGGATCGTTCTGAATTCTTCCTCAAGATGAACTCGACTCCTTTGGATCCCTATTGGAATCCCAAGTATCCATAGAATTGAAATAGTTCGTTCGGGCTCTCACTGGAACCATCGAATTCGATCCAAAGGTCATTCACCTCCACACAACCACCAACAATGACCGTGACCTTTTCCGAAATGGAAAAATTTGGGTTTGACGATTTCGTGAATCTTGGTGCCTCGACTCCTTGTCCTCGGAACTTCCAAAAAGGCAAACCTTGAACTGCCAAAATTTATGATCGCAGTCCCACTCCAACAATACATCGCTTTCGGGACTTCAGGGTTTCCAATGCCGAAGTGCCCGGCTTCTTTTCCTCGAGATGGTCGAAAAGACGAATCCCAAAATGCTGAAATTCCATTCTATGTGTCTGCTTCCTCTATGACCATATCCCTTCTCCAAATCCATGTCGCGTTTCATGACTTCGGGAGTTTCAACACCAAGAGCCCCGTCTCCTTATCTTTGGGATTCCCGAAATGTCGAACCCCAAAATACCGATCTCCAAAATGTCCAAATGTTGAAATGGGATTAACGGCTTTAGGTCCTCCCTTAGCCTCCAAATTTTTTTGGGTTTTTGCGATTTGGAGAATCGCGATGCAAGCCTGCAACAATCCTTGCTCCTTCAAGCTCCTCAGATCCGAAATGCCGAAGTACCGAAGCTTGAAATGTCGGTCTTTCACTCTAAAGGGAGATCAACGGCTCATAGCCTCTCTTCATCCAACAACTTGTGTCCTTTTGGGATTTTGCAGCTCAAGAGTCCCTAACTCTTACCCTTTACATTCACCATAGCCGAAATGCCGAACTCCTCCTTTCAGGAATTTCCTTGAAACCTCGATCGCTAGCCACGTGTCCTCCTATTGGACAGTCATGATCCTTTAGGACTTTGACATGTCCTTTTATTTTCATATGTGAGTTAAAAATCTTGCTCCTCCTGTTAGATTCTATGGCTATCGGCCCATGCGCCTAGATATAATGACCCAAATCTCTTCCTCCTGAGTGCTCTCTCCTGCTTCCTAGACGTAGATTCAATGGTCCAGATCTTTTCCTCAGTACCCGAATCAATGGCAGCTATAGCTCCATCCTAAGCTTGCGCTTCTTCCTTACCCTTGGAATATTTTCCAAGTTTCAAAGGTCTCAACTCTTGATTCTCTGTGAACCCTGTAACCTTGGGTCTCGCGTATGTTCTAAGGACGTTGTCTCTCCTGAGCTTCATCGGTCGTGAAACCTCAAAGGGTTCCCCTGACTTTTGTAACTCCTCCTGGCTATTGCACTGTGCACAAAGGGACTTTTCCTCCTGAGCTTATCAAATTGAAACAAAGTCTTCCTGCGCTCACTCCTTGTGCTTGATGAGCCTTCTGATGGTTGTCTATCAACACTTCACTCGAGTGTTGGCTTGGTGCACTCCTTGCACGGGTCTTTGTCCTCCTTGAGCTTCAATTGCATGGACCTCAAGGGTATCTCTCCCTTTCTCTCCTTGAAGGGATGTAAGTGCCCTTTGGAAACTTCTCTCTCAAGCATGCCTTGTTGAGCTTGCAGGGTGTTCAGTAACCTTGTGAGGTCTCCCCTTGACACTTCTCTTTTCCTTAGAATTCAAAATAGAGTTCCTTGGTGCACTCTATGCACTCGCTCAATGCCTTCCTAGAATATCTCTACAAAACCTTCAATAGTTTTGTTTTCTTATTGAACTTGAGATAGAGTTCTCCTCTATGCACCCTGTGCTTTTTCTCAATGCCCGCCTGGCAGAGCTTTCACAGAATTCTCAGAAATTTTGTCTTCTCTATGACTTCCTCTGCACAGTTTCTCCTTCAAGGTGTTGAAAAACCTTGAGGCTTCTTCCTGAGTCTAAGACTTCCTCAAGTGCACCCTCATGTCACGTATCTGTCTAAATCCACAGAATTCATAAGTGCACTCTATGCACTAGCTTACATAACCCGCAGTGTTTTGTCATGCATCCTTGCATGAAACCACAAAGAACCCAGATATGAAATCAAAGAACTCACAGATAGGAAAATCTATCTATCCTTGCAAATGCAAATTTCCAACATACATCTACAACATAAAATAACAGACATAAAGAAATTCATTCATGAACTCATAAACACACAAAGAATCATGTGAAGGAAAAACTACTCTTTGTATTAATTTGAATGCATGATTACAAGGTGTTCCGAGCATGGACTGTAACAGAGTCTCGACTCTCTCTCCTCTCTTCTTCTTACTCTATTCAACTTGACTAACTCAAAATAAGATGCTAAATATCTTTTACATGAGGGGGATCTTTGAGCTCTTCCCTCCAAGTTATCTACTCTATTCAATTACATTGAATGGGCCATCTAATCTAAATTAGAGTTATATCCCTTTCTACCTATCAACCATTAAGGCGACACTAACTACAGCCTTCTCAAAGGCACGTCTTTGGCTCTTCAGCCTTACAATCATTTAATTCATTTAATTCAAATTCAAAATTTGAAAGTGAGAGGGCTATGCCTCTCCTCTCCATTGAATGCACGCTCTGATGTGTTTGATGGATGGTGCATTNGCATAAAATTCTTTATCATACGTGCAGTATTTTAGCTTTGGTTCATCCATCTTCTCACTGAAATATGCAACTGGCCTATCCTCCTGACCCAAGACTGCTCCTATGGCATATCCACCCGCATCACATTTCACCTGAAATGTCTTCTGAAAGTCCGGCTACACCAACACTGGTTGCTCTGTGATCTTCCACCTCAACCGATTAAAGCTCTTCTCAGCCTCTACTGTCCAATGAAAAGTCTTATGACGCTTCTTCACCGTGTCCATCATCGCGACACTAATTCCACTGAAATTCCTGATGAAATTTTTGTAGAAACTAGCTAAACCATGGAAACTTCTCACCTCGAAAACATTTCTTGGTGATGGCCAATTCTTAATCACTTCCACCTTACTCGGATCCATCTTCAACTCATTTGTTGATATGACAAAACCCAAATAAATGAGTTCTATCTCCATAAAGGAGGACTTCTTCATATTTATCAACAACTTCTCTTGTTGTAGCCTTCTCATTACAATGGCTAAATGTCTCAAATGTTCATCCTTCATCTTACTGTAGATCAATATATCATCTAGATATACAACTACAAATTTCTCGATGAATTCCCTCAGGACTTCGTTCATCAGTCTCATGAATGTGCTCGACGCGTTTGTCAAACCAAACGGCATGACCAGCCATTCGTAGAAACCTTTATTTGTCTTGAATGTTGTCTTCCATTCATCACCTTCCCTCATGCGAATCTGGTGATATCTGCTGTTCAAATCAATATTTGAAAAATAATTTTCCCTACTCAGGAAATCCATCAGATCATCCATTCTCGGCAATGGAAATCTGTACCTGATGGTAATTTTGTTTATCGCTCTAGAGTCTGTACACATTCTCCAACCTCCATCTTTCTTTGGACTAAGCACTGTTAGAACAACAAATGGAATCTGGCTTTCCCTGACCAATCCTTTTTCTAATAGCTCCTGCACTTGCCCTTTGACTTCTTCGTTTTCCTGTGGCGTCAGTCTGTACACAGCCTTATTCGATAAACTGGCTCCTAGTATGAAGTCGATGTGATGACTCACACTCCTCATCAGTTGCAATGAACGAGGTAATTTGTCCACGATGATGTCAGTGAAATCTCCCAACAGTTCCTGAATCTCTTCTGGCAAGTCGTCCACCCTTGTGCTAGTAAGGAAAATTCTCAGTTTCCTAACCACAAAGAATTGTGGATCTTCCTTCTTCTCCATCTCTGTGAGGAGTTCCTTCCCACTCATGAGAAGTATGGTGTTGCTTACTTCTAGTCTCACCTCCTTATCCTTTATCAGAAGCAATCTGTGTGTTCTCCCATCCTTTTCCATAGTGTATGTGTTCATCCTCCCATCATGAACCACATTTCGGTCATATTGCCATGGTCTACCTAGTAAAAAATGACATACATCCATGGGGATAACATCACAGAGAATTTTATCATTATATCATCCTATCTTGATATCAAACAAACATTGTTTAGTGAAACTCATCTGATATCCCTTATGTAGCCATGAAACCTTATATGGACTCCGGTGATCAATCGTCTCCAGCTCCAACTTTTTCACCATCTCGGTTGAAACGAGATTGTCGGTGCTTCCGCTATCCACAATGACCTTGCATTTCTAGCCCTTGGTTTTGCATGTGGTTCTGAAAAGTTTAGTCCTATGAGCAGTGTCCTCCACCTCCTCCTCGGGTGTTAAGAGAACTTTGTGCACCATCAGTGACCTCCCACTTCTGGTGTCTTCACTCTCAACATCACACCTCTGCGCCTTAGCGATGTGAGATTCTCCTCCATCCTTTTTTCTATCTGGACAGTCAATTGCCTTGTGTCCATCCTTTCCACACGTGAAACATGTGATGGTTCCTCCTCGACCTCTTCCCTTACCTATGGTACAAGGAAAAGTGTTTTCATAAGCATAATCTCCTCGCTGTTCACTATGTTGTCTCCTTGGCTCAGCGTACTATTGTCCCCGCTGTGAGGTTCCACCTCTTTCAATCCTACCCTGAGGTTTCTTCCATTCCTCCTTGGGTTCTTGATATTTCTCTTGGGCAACTACCTTGCCTTTGAGATGACTTCTGCCTTGCCCTCGCTAACCTTGCTTATGGCTCAGCTTCTCCTCGGATTTCAGAGCCATTTGGTAAGCATCCTCAACCGTTCTAATGGCTTTCATGCTTAATTCATCCTGAATGTCATATCTCAGACCATTCAGGTATCTGGATACCTTCTCATCATCGCTCTCTCGATGACCTGCTCGGATATTTATCTTGTAAAACTCTTCGGTGTATTCCTTCACCGTCATCAACTTTTGCCTCAGGTTTTGCATTCGCCTAAATAGCGTGATCTAATAATCCCTTGGAATGAATTTCACTTTCATATTAGCAATCATTCGATACCATCTTTTAATTTTCTGTTTGCCTTTGGAACGTCTATCTACCTATAGCTCATCCCACCATAACGTTGCGTGTCCTTTCAGTTTCATGGCAGCATGCCTTACCTTTTTATCTTCTTCGATATTTTCATAATCGAAGTAGGTGTCAAGAGCTCGGATCCAATCCAATAGCTCTTATTCATCCAGACTTCCTTCATAGACTGGAATGTCCATTTTCATCTTTGAACTCATCTGGGTGATAGCTTTTATCAATCTCTCATTGGCTGCATCTTCAGCTGCAACTTCTCCTTGTAGTTCAGCTTCAGCCTCATTGTCAGAATCACTAAGATCCCCTATACCAGCTGTGCATCTCTGAGCTGTTCCCATCTCTTTGAGTCTCGCTCTGGGATCTCGTATCTGTCTTTCCATCTATGGGTTCCCTGCTGGCCTACCTCTTCTTCTCACCTCCCTGTCTTCCGGTTTGAGTGACTGTCTTTCCCTTTTGGGTGGCATAGTGAAATCTCTTTCTCCCTGTTGCAGAAAACAAAGAGTAACTCCGAGCTCTGATACCACTCTGACGCAGACAGGCCTCCCGAGCACACCGCTTCCACCAGGACCTTCTTTGTCTTTGGCCCAAAGAGTGTAAATGCTCATCTAATTCCCTTTCAGAAGTTCTTTAACCACAACAACTCTTTAATAATCTCCCTTACCGATCGGGAAATGGGAATTCGCGATTTCGCGAATTCTGTAGTCACACCCCTTATGCCTTATGATTCTGTGAATCCCGATGCACTGGTTTCCCGATACACGTGTGGACCAGACGTCTCCACCTTCTATACTTCTATCGGGTTTTCGAAACTCGTGAGATCGCGAGTCCTGGTGTCAATGGACTCGAGACTTGCCTTTCTCCAAATCCCAATATGATGCCACTTGTACTCCACCAGTAGCTATGGTCCCACACTGCTACGTCACCGTCGAGATATCGTGGATTGAAAATCCATCATGCAAGTGTTTCCTGTTGTCGAGAACCCAGATTCTCTGATCCCCAATTCCTCGAGATCTCCTGACACGCATCCTATGAGATCAACGGTTCTGATCCTATCGGGATATCGTGGATCTCGATATCAAAAATCTCGCTGCGAACACTTGGTTCTTCCCCTGTCGAATCCCCAAGATGCTATGCCACATGCAAATCCAATGGCTCCCTTTGTCTAGGATCAACGACTATGTTCGCGTCCAAATATCGCTAATCGTGATTCTGGTTTACATAAATCCCTCAGCCATAGAACCTCCGATACCCCAAATTTTGAACCTCTGGAGTATTCTCTGCTTTTCTAAGGTTAAAACATGCTCAACTATTCAAAGATCCAGTGACTATCGGGACATTGCTAATCTCCTTGCGAATCCTGGCCGTTGATTTCCCCTCTTTGGGCTCCTCCCGCTCTAAAGCCCCTTTCTGCTTGAACCTTCTTTGAACCACCTCCTGAGTTCTCCTCCATGGTATGATGAAGGAACTATCCCTCTTGATCTTGTCAACTTCGATTCCTTCAGAGAGACTTCGCACACACTCTTTGTGCTCAACCTTCAACAACTCCCCTAATGTTGAGTCTTTCAGACTCTGTGCACCCCCGGAAATAGTAGTATCTGCCTTCTTTTGCTCAGATTAACAACTGAGACTTTTAATTCCACCTGTGCACTCTTCGCATAGCTTCCACAACAAACCTATAACTTCTGGGTGAATGAGAATAAGTGTTTAACTATCGAGCCTTCATCAACGCACTCTTGCGGATGAATTCAACTGCACTCTATGTAGGAATCTCCTGACTCAGACAGAGAAACAATTGAAACTTATTCTCTTCACTCTCAATCCCTCATACTTCAGTTAAAAACATGAAATCACATGCATAGCATATTCAAAGCAAATGCATAAGCACAAAGAAAACATTCATGAGCACATAAACAACATACACAGAGAAACAACACTAGCCATGAAATTGAATCAAAGACTCGCTTCTATTAATTCAAATCTATACATGGGGTTTCTGCATACAATTTCTCTACTTTCTCTCCCTTTTGAATGCTTGATTCTGAATAATGTTACAATGTACAAGTGAGGGTGTCTATATCCATTTTCCCTCTCGAAAACAGAAACTGTCTAATCTAGACTTAAACATCTATCTACCTGCATTAAATCTATTAAATGCCTTCTTATCTACTAAGGACGAGATCTTAAAGGCTCAAGGTCCCCTTTACAACTCAAGTGTGCCATATCTTAATGATTCATTAGAGACTTGCGCAACAATCCCAAAGCACTTTTCAAAATTTTGGGTTTGTTTTCTGAGCTGATCTTCGCTTGATGTGCTAGCTCGCTTGCTGAGTTGGAAATGCTCCTACATCAATATGATTGATTGGAACTTGGTGTAGGTGGAAACAAAAGTAAAGTTCCAGGAATAACCTCTGCACATTCTGGACCATAGAAAAATAACACTTCGAAATAGAGTCGTCGCTTAGGTAAAAGTGCAATGGAAACACTTTAGCCCTCAGGGGGCCACTTGGGAGTTGGAGGGAGATTTGCTAAAATCTCATCCAATATTGTTCCAAGGAAGGAATGAAAACTGAGTACAGTGTTTTATTGACGGGGGAAAGGATGTAACATATCCAAAAGTAATTTATTTTTAAGTTTGAGATTTCTTAGGAAAATTATTCCATTTTTGGTAAATTCGAAATTGGAATTTTTTTTACAATTTTTGGCAATTCTGAATTTCAGCTTTAATTAAATTTAATTAATGATTATGATTGTTGGGTAGAGACCTGATTTGACCCAACTAACGTCTTGACTATGAGACTTTTATGAAACAAATAATTTTATAATTATTGATGGAAGACAAATGGAACAACCATGTTGAAATCAACTGACCATGATTCCATGAGTGGGGTACATGTTGGAACTACCTCAGGGCTGACTATTACAAGTGGAAAATCAATAATTTGGCCATTGGAAGCCCCTAAAATTAGGGATTTGAAAAGCTGCAAAAATTCCCAAGGGAGGGAAAAGACCTAGGGAAAAGTGACTTTGGATATATGGCATATGTGAGGAGGCAGGACGTTGCCTAGTATGCTGGGGGGTAAAGGAAATCTATCTCTTGTTGTTATGAACACTACTAGATGAGTGTGTAGGCAAGGACAGGACTGTTGAAACTTAAAAGCATTGGATGAGTTGGTGTTCCAAGTTATCCCTCATGGATTCATGGTCAGGATATGTGGTGAATAAGACAAGTGAGTTGGCTGCTCTATTCTAAGGTTGGGAGGATCCTGATTGTGCCCTTTGCTATTCCACTACTTATCCAGATATGTTCATCTACTCCCCCTCTTGTTATACTTGGATTTTTGAAATGATTATACATGCCCTCTACTTCTAGTTGTATACCCTATTATAAATATGTGAATAAATGGAAATTATAGAGTTACTGTATGATACTTGTTCTAGAAATAATTATGTTCTACTGAAGATTGCATTTATAATTCGATGACATGTTATCTGTTGTAGGAACCATCTATTATGTTAAAGAACACATCTATTTAGTTACTGTAGGTGATCTTTTGTAGGAACATAACTATTATGTTAAGAAATGGACTTATAAAGTGATTGTGTATTATCTGTGGTAAGAATAGATATAAATAGTAAATAATGTTCTAAAGCCACTGTGTATTAGTCATGGAAAGGACAAAGTTGTCTTGTATAAAGTAATAATTTAACCAAGAAGATACAAAATACAAATTCTAGAAAACACCTACCTATCATAAGATCATACGCTTATAAGATATTCAAGTTCTGTATTAAAAATTCAATGTGTATAGATTAAAATCCCAAATCGGGACATAACTCCACTATGATAGGAATTCACGAAGTATATATAGTTATATGAATATATTTATGAAATATATGCATTTATATTCAACAATCGATACAATAGTCGATATAGAAATGGAAATACATAATTAAAAGAGTTTTGTACACACATTATATAATTAATATGTAAACTTTTTAACAATTATGTAGAATCAACTGTACAAAATAAAGTGACATAGCGCCCCCTACCTTAGCAGGTTATGCATGACCTCCTAGCCTTAGGATCGTTCTGAATTCTTCCTCAAGATGAACTCGACTCCCTTGGATCCCTATTGGAATCCCAAGAATCCGTAGAACTGAAATAGTTCGTTCAGGCTCTCACTGGAACCCACGAATTCGATCCAAAGGTCATTCACCTCCACACAACCACCAACAATGACCGTGACCTTTTCCGAAATGGAAAAACTTGGGTTTCACGATTTCGTGAATCCTGGTGCCTCGACTCCTTGTCCTCGGAACTTCCAAAAAGACAAACCTTGAACTGCCAAAATTTATGATCGTAGTCCCACTCCAACAATATGTCGCTTTCGGGACTTTGGGGTTTCCAATGCCGAAGTGCCCAGCTTCTTTTCCTCGGGATGGTCGAAAAGACGAATACCAAAATGCTGAAATTCCATTCTATGTGACTGCGTCCTCTGTGACCATATCCCTTCTCCAAATCCATGTCGCATTTCATGACTTCGGGAGTTTCAACACCAAGAGCCTCGTCTTCTTATCTTCGGGATTCGCAAAATGCTGAACCCCGAAATACCGATCTCCAAAATGTCCAAATGTCGAAATGGGATTAATGGCATTAGGTCCTCCCTTAGCCTCCAAATGTTTTCAGGTTTTTGCGATTTGGAGAATCACGATGCAAGCCTGCAACAATCCTTGCCCCTTCAAGCTCCTCGGATCCGAAATGCCAAAGTACGAAAGCCTGAAATGTCGGTCTTTCGCTCCAAAGGGAGATCAATGGCTCATAGCCTCTCTTCATCCAACAACTTGTGTCCTTTTGGGATTTTGTGGGTCGAGAGTCCCTAACTTTTACCCTTTACATTCCTCGTATCCAAAATGCCAAAATCCTCTTTTCAGGAATTTCCTTGAAACCTTGACCGCTGACCACATGTCCTCCTATTGGACAGTCACGATCCTTTTAGGAATTTGACGAGTCCTTTTCTTTTCATATGTGAGTTAAAAATCCTGCTCCTCCTGTTAGATTCAATGGCTATCAGCCCATGCGTCTAGATATAACGACCTAGATCTCTTCCTCCTGAGTGCTCTCTCCTGCTACCTGGATGTAGATTCAATGGTCCAGATCTTTTCCTCAGTGCCTGAATCAATGGAAGCTATAGCTTCATCCTGAGCTTGCACTTCTTCCTTACCCTTGGAATATTTTCCAAGTTTCAAAGGTCTCGACCCTTAATTCTCTGCGAACCCTGTAACCTTGGGTCTCACCTGTGTTCTAAGGAAGTTGTCCCTCCTGATTTTCGTCGACCGTGAAACCTCAAAGGGTTCCCCTGACTTCTGCAACTCCTCTTGGCTATTGCTCTGTGCAAAAAGGCACTTTTCCTCCTGAGCTTATCAACTTGAAACAAAGTCTTCCTGCGCTCACTTCTTGTGCTTGATGAGCCTTCTGATGGTTGTTTATCAACACTTCAATCGAGTGTTGTCTTGGTGCACTCCTTACACAGGTCTTTGTCCTCCTTGATATTCAACTGCTCGGACCTCAATGGTATCTCTCCCTTTCTCTCCTTGAAGGGATGTAAGTGCCCTCTGGAAACTTCTCTCTCAAGCACACCTTGTTGAGCTTGCAGGGTGTTCAGTAACCCTGTGAGGTCTCCCCTTGACACTTATCTTTTCCTTAGAACTCAAAATAGAGTTCCCTGTTGCACTCTATGCACTCATTCAATTCCTTCCTAGAATATCTCTACAGAACCTTCAATAGTTTTGTTTTCTTATTGAACTTGAGATAGAATTCTCCTCTATGCACCCTGTGCATTTTCTCAATGCCCGCCTGGTAGAGCTTTCACAGAATTCTCAGAAATTTTGTCTTCTCTATGACTTCCTCTGCACAGTTTTTACTTAAAGGTGTTAAAAAACCTTGAGGCTTCTCCCTAAGTGTAAGACTTCCTCGAGTGCACCCTCTTGTCATGTATCTGTCTGAATCCACAGAATTCATAAGTGCACTCTATGCACTAGCTTACATAACCCGCAGTGTTTTGTCATGCATCCTTGCATGAAACCACAAAGAACCCAGATATGAAATCAAAGAACTCGCAGATAGGGAAATCTATCTATCCCTACAAATGCACATTTCCAACATACATATACAACATAAAATAACACACATAAAGAAATTCATTCATGAACTCATAAACACACAAAGAATCATGTGCAGGAAAAACTACTCTTTGTATTAATTTGAATGCCTGATTACAAGGTGTTCCAAGCACGGACTGTAACAGAGTCTCAGCTCTTTCTCCTCTCTTCTTCTTACTCTATTCAACTTGACTAACTCAAAATAAGATGCTAAATATCTTTTACATGAGGGGGCTCTTTGAGCTCTTCCCTCCAAGATATCTACTCTATTCAATTACATTGAATGGGCCATCTAATCTGAATCGAAGTTAGATCCCTTTCTACCTATCAGCCATTAAGGCGACACTAACTACAGCCTGTTCAAAGGCACGACTTTGTCTCTTAAGCCTTACAATCATTTAATAAAATTAATTCAAATTCAAAATTTGAAAGTGAGAGGGCTATGCCTCTCCTCTCCATTGAATGCGCGCTCTGATGTGTTTAATGGATGGTGCATTGCTAGCTTGGAGCGATTCTCCTACATTATAAAGTATGAAAAAAATAGTCGTATATATATAAAGAAAGATTTATGGATATATTTAGAGAGTCACATCTATAACTGTCTACACCAATAGAATCATACCTTTTAAATATCTATTTCTTAGATTCAACCAACACTGACTATGGCAGGGAAAACAAATAGTTTCAGATAGTCACAATATCTTCAAGAAACCTTGAGTACAGATTGGAAGGGAAACGAATGGTTCAGACTAACTTTTTACATTTACGGAATAAAACATTACAAAAGTAAACAAAGGAATTAATACATCTAGAACCTTTTTATTTTTTATGCCTAGGATCTACTTTGATAAAGGTTGAAAGTAAATCCATAGGAATGCAAAACAATATGTATTATTTACAATATTATTTATTCCAAAATGTTGAAGAATGATTCTATTATGCCAAGAAAATCTATTCATATTTCCATTCCAATACTATTTCGAATATTGACATAGTAAAGTTCGATATAATCATATGGACAAATATAAAATTTTAAGGTTTGACTCTCTTACTCGGTCGTGAAGGCAAGTAATAGAGGTAAAGAATGATTTAGCTTTAAACAAAAAATTTTCACCCACAAAGATGACTCTTTAATTTAAATATTTTCAACCATTAGCCACCTAGGAACCTCCTTGAAAGGGGCAAGGTGGAACCTAAATACTTCTTATGTGGGTGGAAAAGGTTGGCATCCAAAATTCTCGCATGACCAAAACCCCTCCACAAGATTGCACAAAATACCTTTAAAATTTAAAATGGTCATGTACACAACCTTTTTTACCGTAAGTGACATAGGTACTTGTCGATGTTTTGATGCTTACTATAGTTGATTCATGCCTCATGAAAATCATCATGCACAATGACATAATCAGTAGGATCATCTTCCCATAGACATGGCATGGTGAAAACTTGTGTTTCTTGGTGGCATAACTTGCATTGTCATTCATCTTATGAAAATAGTGACATGGCATGTTGAACGCTTGTTCTTCACATAACCGAACTTGTTATTTGTCTTGTGAAAATTGAGCACAAGAGATAGATAGAATCCTATGAATTTAATTTTCCACTAGTAAAAGTCTAATTTAATGGAGTGAAATGCTCTAAAAATAATCAAATATTAAAATACGTACATATATTTCATAAACATTCTTTAAATATAGTCTAAATTTATTTTTTGTAAACCATGATTTAAGTAAATGAGACTATGTTTTTCTACATCTCAACAGTTAACCATTAATGGGAAATGAAGATAATTTCCAGAAAACAGTCATTCAAAAACTAAATTGATGCCATAGAATGGTTGATGTTATTGTTAATGATTATTAACACAATCCTAGGAATGTAGAAAGATTCAAAGTGTAGTACCTTTGTAATGAGTAATGGGAAATGAATATCATTTCTAGAAAACATTCATTCAGAAACTAAATTGATGCCATAGAATGGTTGATTTTATTGGTAATGATTATGAACACAATTCTAGGAATGTAGAAAGATTCAAAGTGTAATACCTTTGTAATGAGATAATTTCTTCCTAATTTTTCACTACAAACCACGAGAATATAATGAAATTCCCATATCCATGTCTAGAGAAAATTTAGAAAATACCTTGATCAATTGAATGTATAATACCTTAGTATGGATAAAAATTCTACCTTCCTTCCCTAGTATAGACACTTGTAATCCAATATACATAGAATATGGTTGATTATGTCATAAAACTTAGGAATATCCCTTGTCATACTTCCCACATATGTTATCACTCATATTAGCACACATGTAAATGCCATCCAATTCCAGTTGCTTCTCGTCCTCAACTCTAGCCTCCTGCGCACCTACAAAATGCCATCCAATAACATATCTTTGATTATATCATAACCCTTAATAATATCCCTTGTCATACTTCCCACATATGTTATCACTCATATTAGCACATGTGTAGAATGCCATCCAATTCGAGTTGCTTCTCATCTTCAACTCTAACCTATTGCGCACCTGCAAAATGCCATCCAATTCTGATTGCTTCTTGGCCTCAACTCTAACCTGGAAGATTCAAACATGCAAATTTGGCACGAAGAGAGATATATGCCTAGTTAATTGAAACCATAATTGAAACAACAACACCATGGCTCAACACTAACTGGGATCCAAGCATGCCTCACATCCACATGACCAAAAATACCCATCCACCAAATGTAAAAATATATATATTTAAATGATATTTATATTAAAAAAATTTGGAGAGTTGTTAAAAAATGAGGGTGCCTAATAAGAATAAGAAAGTAAAAAACTTGAATTTAATGGAGTAAAATAGGTGTGAATAGTTATTATTATGCTGATCACCTTAATCACCATTTTTAATGATAAACAAACATATTTTTTCATGCAAAGAAGTTAATTTGAATT
>JZKD02S1667751.1:65395-106449 GCA_000966675.3 Picea glauca
GGAGCTGCTGTAACTCCTTCTTGATTTGCTCATTCACAGGTTTCTCTTTGGATAGACTAGTCTGGAAAAAAGTCTTTAGCTCTTGGAGATTTTCCATTTCCTTCTTAAGCCTATCGATTTATGACTCTTGCAGGTTCATCCTTTCAATAGACTTGGCCAAGTTTGTTTTTCCCTATGGTAGTGGTACTGACGCAGTAGATGGAACGGTTGTCACTGTTGTTCTGCTCAATCCTGCAATTGGGATAGCACTCAATGGAATGCCTTCCATTGGCTTTGCCTGCTCTTTCTCCTTTAGCAGTCTCTCCATCTCTGCTTCCATCTATTTTAACTGAGCGTTTTGCTCCATGAGTAATTTCAGCATCTCATCCTTTTTACCTTCCTTTTTCAGCTATCTCCTTTTCCTGTGGGTCTTCTGTTGGAGGGAGCTTTAGCTGTTTTCTTAAAGACATGATGTCAGCGTTTTTCTTTTTTATCATCTCTTCAACAACTTTGACATTTGCAGGGTCATAACCAATCTTGAGGACCAGCTCCTCCAATGTTTTGAATTTGTTGTCCTTTGCGAAAGATGATATTTTCTCGAGCTTCAGTTGGGTCTGGGCATTGATCAAAGCTACCCAAAATTTTGATGAAGAGGCTATAGTGTGGGCCAAAGTGTGGAAAACCATCTCACCAGTTTGCTTGTGCAGATCCATCTGATCTGCTGGATGCACGTCTTTAGCCTTTTTCTGTATCAAATGCTGAAAGAAGCCTCTGTTGAGCTATGGACGACTGCTTCTGGAACTGGGCATAAGTGCTGGTAGTAAGAGTCTAGTTTTTCTTTTTGATCAAATCATACTTTTTGAAAATGCCCAACTTGGGCCCGGTCTTGCTTGGTGGAGCATATGTGGGAGAGTTAGTGGATTTTATAGCTAGTGTTGTCACCTTGTGCTGACTCGAGCCGAAAGGTAGACTGGCAGGCTTGACCCCTGTGGTGGTCACTGTGGTGGCTGTGACCTATTGCTCTACTATCGTGCCTGTCATTGAAGCTGTTTTTGGCCTTTCGGCATGCATCTTAAATTCCTCCGATGACACCTCTGTTACAGGAGAAGACAATTCTTGTCGGGGCCTCTTTTCCTTGGGATTCTAAGGTGTGGCATTGGGTGGCGCGCTTGTTGAGGGCACCTATTTTTCCACCCCGACAGTTGGTTCCATGTCCACCAACGTATCAGGCTCCCATTCTATCTGATTTGAAAATCTCTCGATTTTTGGCTTGGGCTCATGCGCATATGGGACGTTTTTATTTTTCACTCTCATTTTAGAAATGATCCCACAGGGATCATAATGCCAGGTGAAACTTGTAAGGAATTTCATTTCCCTTAAAATTCTATCTGCTTCATCACCTGTGCCTCTGCTATTGTATATGAAAGAACCAATCTGCCCTTTGATCCACAATTGTTGCTTCTTCTTAAGGGAAACAAAGTGAATATCATCAGAATTCATTATTTGTATAATATATTCCAATGCAAAAATTATTAACGGTATATATCTCGACAGCTTGTACGGTGCCAATTCACACCCATAAACTTGGATCTCAGAGTGATTATGATACAACTACCAGTCTCCTGTCTTCGCATTGTCCGAGAGGTGTAGAATTCTCTGGACTTCGTCATTTATTCATGGCTCAGGCATCCCACTCAACATACTTACCATAGGGTGGTAAAACTGGTCAATGAACGCTGTGAAGTCGTATTCAACAGAATTGTGTTTGAGAAGATAAGTCCACGCTATGACTGGCTGGGGCCTCCCGTTGGCGTCCATCTTCTGCATGGAGAAATTGAACCTGTTGGCTTTGAAATAGACGAACATGTAAGCCAGGATGGATGAATACGTGAACATGCCCTCTGTGGCGAAATTCACAAATTGTTCATGGATTTTATTGGCTAGGAAAGTGTTGTATTCAAACTGCATGGTCAGTTGTTCATCGTTTGAGAAGATGGACAGAAAACCCAGGATGGGCTCATCTACCCATTGATTAGAATAATAGCCAAGCAGGGTGCATAGGGAAGAGATGATTTGATTTCCTTTGGTATAGAACATAGAAGAAGGGTAGGGGGGATTTGTGGAAGGGAGTGGAGCCTAAGAGGGGAGAAAAAGCTCGAAGATCTGAGCTCTCTAAGCGAATTTCATTTTCTGGTATAGTTCAGTGGGGATTTCTAAGTTGAACGGGGACGCAGATTCAGAACGGGTTACCTACATCATCTGGTCAATATCCTCTGGGGTGATGAAGAAGAGGACGTCTCTAGATGAAGAAACAATGGCTTTTTGGTCGGGGATGTAATGTGCTTGGCAGTTGAGGGAGAATTCTGGCAAATTGTGAATCTGGGGGAAAAGATACAGGGGCAAATTGGACTCCCAGAGTCCAATTTTGTCACTCTGGTCCAGGAATATCTCCCAGAGCCATGACTGTAGATCAGAAAAGTCAAAACTGCAGACTGTATCCTCTATCAAACGGTCTTTATCCACCAAGGGAACTTTATCTAGGTCAACAAGAGGAGGAAGAAAAGGATTTTCTTCTTCTTCCACTTGTCTGGGCTTTGACACCATTTCAGCAACTGTACCTGCAAATAAACAATATGTTAGTGGGGTCAACTAGACTGTAGGTGAAGGCGATGTGGAAGCAATGGAGGAATAAGAGTCTTCTGGCGTGATGGATGAATAACAAATGAAAAGGGAAAACGATAGTTTTATTCAAAATTGGGGTCGATTTGGCACGGGAGATAGGTCAGCAGGATAACGTATATGTTATCCAATAATAAATGGACAATGAGCAACTAGGGATGAGTTGGCAGATGACGGTAGCCAAAGCATACGGTAAGGTGACGTGGAGGCTGGTGATTGGAGGTAAAAGTCACCAAAAGGGGTCGTTCATGAGTGGAAGGGTAAGCTCTGATAGCAAAGCTGACATCAGTTATGGGACGGTACTCGAACCTGGAAGCAAGTGGGACAAGTGGACTTAGTGGATGATGACGTCCATGAGTGGCGGCTGTTAGACACCATGTGAGGGACAAGACTTGATAACCAATAGACTTGTGCCACCTATGACGATGGGCCCGCCTGTGGAAAATATCTATTCTAGACCCCCCCCTTTGATTAAAAGATGGACACCAGGGGGGGTCCGAAATCCATTGTGAGCCAGAGATCTGCATGCTCCTCTTCTGACCATAGATCTCAGTGCGCTTTTTAATGCCGATTCTGGACCCCCCCCCTCCATTAAAGGGAGAACGGACCGGGGTGTCTGGAATCCAATATGGAACTTAGATTTGAGTGCCCTACTTTAAGCCGTCAAGATATGAACCCAGGTTATAATCGATTCTGGACCCCCCCCTCCGTTCAAGGTAGAACGGGCGGGGGTGTCTAGAATCCAATGTGGGTCGTGGATTCACGCGCTCTCTTCTGGACCGTCCAGATCTACGTGGATATTATCGCCGATTCCAGACCCCCCCCCTCTGTTAAAGGTAGAATGCAAGGGGGGGGGCAGAATGATGTGTGAGCTATTGATCTAGGCACCGTGATCTGGACCATGGGAAAGTGAAAGAAACATATGTCAGAAGCGGAAAAGTCATGTGTACGAAAAACTTAGGGTTAGTTCTTTCTTATGGGTTTTTCCAAACTTTTTCTTAGACACCACCAAGGGGCCATCATTTCAACTATACTTAGGCATGGGAGACATGGGGTGGAATCTTCATCAATCTGGTTTTATTTGGGCGAGGTAGGCCAAGCAGTTAATCTACATTCTAACCTATTTTCGCGAGACAAATAACCCAGATTTAACTGTTGGGTTAAGATATTATTCTTCCTAGGGGGTATCTGACCAGGGTTAGACAGTCTGGTCAGATTTATTCACTAATTCTAACCTAGGGGCTATCTGACCAGGATTAGATGGTCTGATGAGATGTATTCACTAGTTCTAGCCTAGGGGCTATCTTACCAGGATTAGATGGTCTGATCAGATGTATTCACTAACCTGTCAACATTGAAAATTTAAAAGAACTTGGTCATGCTTGAAAGGTATGACCAAGTTACCATTATTGCATGGGGATTTTTGTTTCAATTCTTTTGCCCTCTTTCCCTTTTCTTTTCTTTTTTCTTTTCTTTTTTCTTTTGTTTTTCTTTTTGCAAGATGAAAATCAATTTCCAATAAGAACACTAGATACAAATAATATCCATAATATCCAAGTCATAAGTTGATTCCCATAATTTATGGGGTGATAACAACGACTCCACCTGGGGATGGTACTTGCCCTGTTAAGTGCCAAGAATCCAGCTTCCTGGTCATTCCGAACATATCTGCCTAGTATCCTTTGTTGGTCTTAGTATCATGAAAACTTCAAAAAATAGTGATCAAAAGCTTAGGGCCTTCTCTTCGGGCTTCAACCAACCGATCAATGCCCCTCACTTCAGAAAATGCAAGTAAATACTGAAAATTAAAAACTGGTATGTACAATGGAGAGTGAGTTCTTCAATTTTCTTACCGAGGTGAGATATAATGTTTCAACATTTTGCCATTCATAGGTTCTCCTGGCAGATCTGACCCATTGGCATTGTTTAGCAAAAAGGCATTGTTTCCTCTGAAAGCTTGGATCATGTAGGGCCCTATCCATAGATGATCAAATTTCCCATGCTTTCCCTTATCTTCGTTCCTGGCATCCCATCTCAAAACTAGGTCTCCCAGCTCAAAATCATCCTCCTTGGTTCGTTTGTCAAAGATCTTCTTGATGTTCTCTTGGACAACTTGTGTCTTGTTGAAAACATCTTCCCTAGTCTACTGCAGGTGAATCATTTGATTGATTCTTCTCTGGGAATCATTTGGCTCAGCTTGAATATCTTGAAGTAACTTCATAACAGGGACTCCCAAAGAAGTTGGGAAAATAGCCTCAGTACCATAAACCAACTGGTATGGTGACATACCAATTGACCTTTTGGTGGTCAGTCTATCTGCCCATAAAGCAAATACCAGCTTATCATGCCAGGATTATTTATTCTCCTGCAATGTTTTCTTGATGATATTTACCAAAGTCTTGTTTGAGGATTCCGCCAACCCATTTCCTTGAGGGTAGTAGGCTATGGAATTCCCCAAGCCAATGTGGTAATGATTGCAGAAATCAATGAGTTTCTTTGACTGAAAGGCAACTGCATTGTTAGTAATGATCTTTCTAGGACAACCAAAACGAGATAAAATATTATTTTCAAGAAATTTGATAATAACAACGTCAGTGGCTTGCCTGCTCAGTACGGCCTCAATCCATTTGGTAAAATAGTCGGTGGCAGTAAGAATCCACCTATGTTGGACTGAATACGGAGGGTGTATTTATCCAATGAAATCGAGTCCCCATTGTTGGAATGGAGCCTCAACTGAAACTGGTTTCAGAGGTAGAGGAAGGAGTTTCCTTTTACCCTCAAACAGTTGACACTGGTGACATGCTGTTACTTTCTGATGTACATCTCCAAACAGGGTGGGCCAGTAAAATCCATCTCTTAGTATTTTGTTAGCTGTAACCTTCTAGTTCAAGTGGCCACCACATTCTCCTGCATGAAACTCCTGCAACACTTTATCAGCTTCGTCTTTCAGTAAACAATTTAAAACAATTCCTGCAGGGTCTTTCCAATATAAATTTCCTTCTAGAATACAGAATTTCAATGCTTTCAACTTCAAAAATCTAGCTTTAGTTTTAGTTAAACAAGGGGGAGCTTGTAAATTTTGTAACACGAATATAAGGTCTGCATACCATGGAGAGTTGAGAAAAACCTCTCTAATGTTTGGAGTCACCATCTCGCCCTGTTCACCTGCCACATCTAGAAAATTAATGTCGAGAGCCTGAAAGTTAGATTCAACCATCAGTTTAGAAAGGCCTTGGCCTTTGATCAGTTTTGTGGGCTTAATTTCCATGTCATATTCCAGAATAACTGCAATCCATTTTCCCCTTCTCCTGTCTGGGTTGTCTTGTGTCAGAATATCTTTTACTACCACGTTGGGAACATAAGATATGATGTGAGAATGGAGAATATAAACCCTGAAGTCCTTTATAGCCTTTACCAAGGAAAAATCCTGCTTCTCCATAATATTATAGTTCAGGGAAACATCTCTTAAAGCTTTGCTGAAGAAAGCTATGGGTTGTTCATACCCTTCACTATTCTTCTGCAGTAATACAGCTGCTATAGTATGTTCAGAAGTGAAAGAAAAAAGATAGAAATCTTTAGTGAAATCGAGACTAATCAAAATTGGGGCTTTTGTGAGTGCTCGTTTGACTTGTTCGAAGGATTTCCTGTACTCAGGATACCATTTAATTTTTGCGTCCTTTTTTAGCATGTTTGTAATGTTTCGGAGGAGCTTGGCCAGATTTGGAATGAATCTTCAAAGAAAGTTAATTTTCCCTATAAAGGACTGTAGTTCTTCGAGGTTCCTTGGGTGTTCTAAATTCAGTATGGCCTCTATTCTACTGGGGTCAATTCTGATTCCCTCTTTAGAGATGATGTGTCCAAGCAATTTGCCTTCTTCTAACCCAAAAAGACATTTCTTGGGATTCAAGGAGATTCCGAACCTCCTACACTTTTTGAAAACTCATCTAAGATGTCGTAGGTGTTCATCATCGGATTGAGAAAACACAGTCACATCATCTAGATAAACGACAATAAACTTACCTGACTCTTCTACGAAGGCAATATCCATTTCCCTCTAGAACATGGCTCCTACATTCATCAAACCAAAAGGCATGTTCACGTACATGAAAGTGCCCCATGGTGTGGTGAAAGTGGTTTTTTCCTGATCGTCTGGATGAACTAGGACCTGGTTGTAGCCTGAGAAACCATCTAGCAGAGAAATTCAACTGGATCCGACCACTTTTTGCAGGAGGTGATCCATTTTAGGAAAGGGGTAATTATCCTTCAAGGATGCTTTGTTCAGATTACAGAAATCTATGCAGAGTCTGATTTCCCCGATTTTCTTTCCTGTGGGTACTAAATTAGAAACCCACTTAGAGAAATGTAGTGGGACTATGATCTTGGCATCATACATATTCTTAATCTCTTTTTCTATCAAGGGAAGCAACTTGGGATTTATTCTCCTAAGTTTCTGCCTAAATGGTTTCTGGTCTTCCTTTATGGGAATCCTGTGTTGTATGATGCTGGTGTCATAGGCTTTCAGATCTTCATAGCCCCAGGCAAAAACGTCTGAATATTCTTTGAATAGTCCAATGTACTTAAGCTTTTGTTCTGGGGGTAAAGATTTGGATAGTTTGACCATCCTAGGCTTCTCTTTAGTTCCTATATTGCAGTCCTCTACCTCTTGCCCATGAGCTTCTATTTTTGGTTTCCTAGCTACATCGTCATTGTCGAATAGATCTTCTAAAGGGACAAGCCCTATAGGCAACACATTGCTCTTCAATTGTAAAATTTCGGCATCTATTTCGTCATCTCCTAACTCTCCTGAATCTATGGTATCTTTCGTATCTACCATATTTACAATATTAACACTATCTGTTTCAAATTCAGACCTATTTACATTCTCATTTTCATTTTCTACATCTATGTTTGTACATTCAAAATCGTTCTTGCATTGCAGAAATCCCTCTATATGATTGTCATTTCAAAACACTTGCCAATACCTGATATTATCGGGCACTGTCGGTCTGCATTTCACTTCAACAGTGTATGTACGAGTTTGGCGGAAAGGAATCTTGCAGGAAGCAGCTGACGTAGCTAATCCGTCAGCCAGAGTATTTTGTCCCCTTCGCATTGCCTGCAATTCAACTTCAATAAAACACTTCAAGGCATCAAGAACAACATTCTTGTAGGCTCTAAGGCATGGGTGTATAGCAACATACTCTCCTTTAATTTGTTTGATTATTAATTCAGAGTCACCCCTTACAATTATTTGCTTAGCACCAACTTTTTTCAACAGCTTCAGACTGAGCATTAAAGCTTCATACTCGGCAACGTTGTTAGTGCAGTGGAAATTTAACTTATAGGAATGATTTTTTGAATACCTTTTTCGATGATTATGTAACCAGACTCCAACTCTTGCTCCTTCTTTACTCACAGCTCCATCTAAATCCATACTGCAGAAATCAGCGGGGAAGTCTTCAGTGATTTCATTTTCCATCTCAGCTGCCTCACCATTTTCTAGACTTTCTTCTTGACTAGATACATCTCCCACCAGCTGAATATATGTTTCTTCAATGTCACCATCATTGTACAAGATGAATGAATCCAAATTGGAATGGGCAGAGTAAAGGGGGTAATTGTGTGCTTTTTCTTGACTACTGACCATATACTTCATCAGTGTTTCTCTGTATAACCTTCTCTGTTGTCCGAACACTGGTATAGTGGCATAAGACATATCCAGCTGCAGGGTTCCTTTCAGCTTAGCTCCCCAGGAGCTGGAGAACAACATTCCATACTTTGGCAGAATGTCTGCAACCACTACATCCATTACCATACTTTTAGAAGGGATCTGCACCAGGGTGATGCACAAATCTTTAATCAAACCAGTACATTTGACTTTGCTGGAGTCAAATGAGTGTAGATATTTGTACGGCCTAGTGACCTCCAATCCCAGTTTTTCCATTACTTCTTTAGGCATAATATTATGTGAGGCACCTGAATCTAGCATGGCATTATGCAATATCAAATCATGTATGTTCAAACTGATATAAAAGGGAGCTACATCCACGGTATCATCTCGACCATTTACTTCAGGTCTGAAAAGGAGTTCGGGATGATCATCAGTGAGGTTTATAGTGTCTGAATGAGTCACCGATCCAATAGTCAAGGCCTTGGTGCTTATGTCAGGTTCGATGGCTAATGCTTTTAGTACCTATGAATGGTAACCGCCTCTGCTAATCAACTATATAAGTGGGATAGGAATTTTAATTTTGGCCAATTCTGCCTCCAGTCTAAATGGCGCCGAAGTTCTGGTCTGACTCATTGATTCTGGTTGGTCCCCCATATTCTTCCGCTAAGAAGTACTAGGTGGGGTAACATGTGAAACTTCGGGATGGGCTGGTCTTTTCAGAAGGGTGATATTTTTCTTCATGGGGGTGTCGGCTTTACTTTTATCAGAAACTTTCTCAGGAGTTTTCTCATCTTCATCTACCTTCTGAGTTTCACTTATCTTTTTCGAGGAATTTCCATCTGTCTTCTTACTTCACAGATTGTATTGACGGTGCACCTCCAAAATGACATTTTCAAAAGCCCGTTGTCTTTCATGCCCGACCTCCTCTCTTACCTTTGTTTGATTTAGCAGAAAATGTTCCTACTCTTCTTGAGTAAGGAAAATGGCCTCATTGTCGTGAATGCCCATGAGGTTGATATGAGTGTCCTCCAATTCCTCAATTACTTCCCCCCCTTCATCAGCGTAATTTTCTTGCAGGGGAGGCCTGATCGGTTGTTCAAGACCTCTCTGATCCCTTTGGTCCCTTTGATCCCTTGGGTCCCTTGGATCCCTTGGATCCCTTTGCCTGATTTGAGGGGGGTTTCTTCTAAAATTGGGGTTTTGAATCTGAGTGGGAGGTGTGTTGTCTCTCGGAGGATTTTTGTCTGAAATACTCGTTCTTTCTATCAATAATTCTAAAGATCTGACCACAGAGTCCAATTTGGAATCAGTGGTTGACGTGGAAGGTTCTTCTTTGATCGTGACTCTCCTTTCTGACCTTTGACGGGCCCGTTTCACCAAAATATTAGCCTCTACACTAATATCACTTTTCTGCATGTCTTCAAGGGTGCCATCATTTCTTTCTTTTAATTGGTAAGACATGTCAGCATCAAATTCATCAGGGAATTTAATCAATGCCAAACCCTGGGGAGGTTTGATTTCAGTTGGGATTGCATTATACAAGTTGTTAAAATGGGTACAATAATCTTGGACCGTCTCACCTTGATTTCTTTTTATGTTCTCGTATTCTGACAGTATTTGAAGAGGGTTTTTATTTACCTCCCATCTGTCAAGAAAACATCTATGGAATGCGACAAGGTCAAGGATTGAAGCGGCGGGTAAGGCTTTGAACCACTTCTTGACGTCCCCTGTCAGACTCTGGGCGAACAGTCTCATCTGTACGTCGACTTTGTCAACTTCTTGTAAATCCAAGTAGTCATTCATTTTATCCACATGTTGTTGTGCTTTTAATGTTCCGGTCGCATTGAACTATGGGAGTCTAGTCTGGTAGTCTTGGGGCATGGCATGTAGTGGTGTTGCCAACACCAAAGGGGCATATCAAGCTACCATGATGGGTGGAGGAGGTGGGACGACGAAAGACGAAGTCAATGAAGGATTGGGCGGTGCAGAGGTGGTGATTTGTAGTTTAGGCACAGGAGACAAGACTTCGGGGGTTCGAGGTTGCAACACCGTTGTGTCAAAGATGAGCTTAGACACAAAATTTTTTTACCTTGTTCTAATAAGGCTTCATGGTGGACGAAGATCCAGATCAAGGTTTTGAAGGATATCAGGCTCTCCGGAAAAGGAAGGAGACTTATGAAGGGGATTATAACTCGCTGAACTGGTGGCTAAGGTCTTTCGTCTCAACAACTGTTCGGGATTATCTATCGCTGTGGAGGGTTCTGGGTCTGGATGATATCGAGTGTGAACTTTCTTGGGAGCCGGAACTCTTTTTGGTTTTTATACATATATTTTTTATTTAGTTTTATGGTGAAGGCAATCTAAGGGAGATTTCTACGTTGACGTCGTCTAGCTTCCAATTGTTCCTGAGTAACTATGTCACATTCAATGGATGCCCATGAACGTTCGAGTTCTTCTTGGTTATTGGCAGTTTGGAGGATTGTGTCAAAAAGGTTTGACACAATATGCGTTTGATTCGCTAGTCCGGGCTCGATATTAGGTTGTACTATTGCAGGGACAGTCATAGAAAAACATTAAGAGTGGGAAACGTCTCAAAGGGAGATTCTGAAAATAATATGTACAGAGTTAATCAACCTATAATCATTACTTTCTTCTCAAAGTCAAACTTTCTTTAGGGGAAGAAAAGTGAGGTATTCAGTTTTTAGTTCTTCCCGAGTGGAGTCGCCATTTATGTTAGCGCTTGGTAAATTTCCTAGAGGTTGAAAGAGAAGAAATCTACTAAGGTAACCTTATCCAACCACTTTTAAAGCTGGGATGTAGCCCTTCCAACTTCAAAGGGGGATCTCTCTATATGATTTAGCTTTGTTTTAATTTCATATATTAGGCTAGATAATGGAACTGTAGGTTTTGTTGTAAAAGGGTTTTTGAAGTTGGTTGAGACAAACTACACATCCATTGGGCTATGCGGTTTGCATTTAAACAAATCTGAGATACAACCAGAAATGCCAAAGAAAACCTTCAAAGGGAGAGATAGCACCCTCTCTAGATCTTTAGTAATTAAAATGATGGACAGAAGAAAAGATAAGGAAAATAACTTCAATTAACAAGCAGTTAAGAATTTCTTAATTGAAGGTGTTAGAAGACAAACATTTAAATCTTTAGAATCGAAAACAGGGTATCACAAATAAATCCTGCAACATAACGCTATTCATGAAGATTAGATTCAGAAAACAAAATGAATACAGAGAAAGAAACACGTTTAACTGAGAAAATCACATCACCAGTGAACATGCGCAAGAATCCTGTAAAGTGCCTCTTCTTTATTAATGGTAGATCTCTTCAAAAATAGTACAGTTTGATAGCAATGGGGTGTGAGAATCAACAACCCTCAATACTTCGGGAATTGAAGTATTTATAATTCGAGTTACAAACATTCCTTTCATAACTGATCAGGGCGTGCTCATTCTATTTTTAGCCTAACTACTTTAACTAATCAAAAACTGTTTGATGACTCATTACAACTGCATGCAGAAGTTTTTGGGGTAGGCCGTTGGTGAGGTGCCTTCACAATCTCTTCTGACTGGACAGGTGACTGGATCAGGGCAGCTCATCTGCTAATCTAGTAGATCACACAGATCCTCCCATCTGATATGACCTGGCACTGTGACTTTAAGCAATCTCTGATACACTTCATCCATGTCTGTATATTTAGAAAATGTAGCCTTGATGATGAATATGTGTTTAATCTCATCTTGGATGCTAATATCCAACTGCAAGGCATCCATGAATGCTTTTCCTGTGATGCTTCTCTGTATACCTGCAAACTTGGAATTTCCCTTAGACACTTCAGTCAATCTTTTCTTGTAATCAGGGAGTGTCATTAATTTGTCATTAATGACCTTTAGACCAGGCAGGCCCTTCCTTTTGGAGAGCATCTATCTTGCTGAAAAACTTCGGCACTCTTTGATCCATGACTTGAATCTTTTTCTCAAGTTGAAGCATGAGACCTCTTTTGGTTAGAACCCGTTTCACCTCCAATATAGTTTATGTCTTGTCCTCAATCTTCAATTCTTCAAGTTCCTCCCTGGTCTTTCAATTCAAGAACCTTAAGATTTCATTTGCCTGTGATGGCATGTCTCCCAACTCCATTATGATCTTCTCAATAGCTTGCTTACTCCTCTCGAGAAACTCATTTTGTTCAAACATGATCTGAACCATTGGCCAGATTTCATTTATGGACTTAGAAATTTCTGTCCAGACAATATCTTTGACCTCTGTCAAAGTCTTTCCTTCCATTGTCTATTTCTGGGGCTGCTGTAACTCCTTCTTGATTTGCTCATTCACCTGTTTCTCTTTTGATAGACTAGTCTGGAAAGAAGTCTTTATCTCTTGGATATTTTTCACTTCTTTCTTAAGCCTGCCGATTTCTTACTCTTGCAGGTTCATCCTTTCCATAGACTTGGCCAAGTCTGTTGTTCCCTCTGGTAGTGGTACTGATGCAGTAGATGGAACGACTGTCACTATTGTTGTGCTCAATCCTACAATTGGGATAGCACTCAATGGAATGCCTTCCATTGGATTTGCCTGTTGTTTCTCCTTTAATTGTCTCTCCATCTCTGCTTCCATCTCTTTTAACTGAGCGTTCTGCTCCATGAGTAATTTCAGCATCTCATCCTTTTCACCTTCTTTTTCAACTATCTCCTTTGCCTGTGGGACTTCTGTTGGAGGGAGCTTTAGCTGTTTTCTTAAAGACGCGATGTCAGTGTTTTTATTTTTTATCATCTCTTCAGTAGCTTTGACATTCACAGGGTCATAACCAATCTTAAGGACCAGCTCCTCCAACATTTTGATTTTGTTGTCCTTTGCGAAAGATGATATTTTCTCCAGCTTCAATTGGGTCTGGCCATTGCTCAAAGCTACCCAAAATTTTGATGCAGATGTTGTAGCGTGGGCCAAAGTGTGGAAAACCATCTCACCAGTTTTCTTGTGCAGATCCATCTAATCTACTGGATGCACGTCTTTATCCTTTTTCTGTATCAAATGTTGAAAGAAGCATGTGTTGAGTTGTGGAAGACTGCTTCTGGAACTGGGCATAAGTGCTGGTAGTAAGAGTCTGGTTTTTCTTTTTGATCAAATCATACTTTTTGAAAATGCCCTTCTTGGGCTCGGTCTTGCTTGGTGGAGAATCTGTGGGAGAGTCCATGTATTTTATAGCTGGTGTTATTTCCTTGTGTTGACTCAAGCCGAAAGGTAGACTGGCAGGCTTGACCCCTGTGGTGGTCACTGTAGTGTTTGTGACCTCTTGCTCTACTGTCATGCCTATCATTGAAGATATTTTTGGCCTTTTGGCATGCATCTTAAATTCCTCCGATGACACCTCTGTTACAGGAGAAAACGATTCTTGTCGGGGCCTCTTTTCCTTGGGATTCTGAGGTGTGGCAGTGGGTGGCATGCTTGTTGAGGGCACCTGCTTTTCCACCCTGACAGTTGGTACCACGTCCACCAACGTATCAGGCTCCCATTCTGTCTGATTTGCAAATCTCTCGATTTCCGGCTTGGGCTCATGCGCATATGGGATGTTTTTATTTTTCACTCTCATTTCAGAAATGATCCCACAGGGATCATAATCCCAGGTGAAACTTGTAAGGAATTTCATTTCCCTTAAAATTATGTATGCTTCATCACCTGCGCCTCTGCTATTACATATGAAAGAGCTGATCTTCCCTTTGATCCGCAATTGTTGCTTCTTCTTAAGGGAAACAAAGTGAATATCATCAGAATTCATTATTTGTCTAATATATTCCAATGCAAAAATTCTTACCGGTATATATCTCGGCATCTTGTACGGTGCCAATTCGCACCCATAAACTTGGATCTTAGAGTGATTCTGATACAAGTACCAGTCTCCTATCTTCGCATTGTCCGAGAGGTGTAGAATTCGCCGGACTTCGTCATTTATTCGTGGCTCAGGCATGCCACTCAACATACTTACCACAGGGTGGTAAAACTGGTCAATGAATGTTGTGAAGTCATATTCGACAGAATTGTGTTTCAGAAGAGAAGTACATGATGTAACTGGCTGGGGCCTCCCGTCGGCGTCCATCTTCTGCATGGAGAAATTGAACCTGTCGGCTTGGAAATAAACAAACATGTAAGACAAGATGGATGAATATCTGAACATGCCCTCTGTGGTGAAATTCACAAATTGTTCATGGATTTAATTGGCTAGGAAAGTGTTGTATTCGAACTGCGTGGTCGACTGTTCATCGTTTGAGAAGATCGATAGAAAACCCAGGATGGGCTCATCTACCCATTGATCAGAATAATAGCCAAGCAGGGCGCACAAGGAAGAGATGATTTGATTTCCTTTGGTAGAGAACATAGAAGAAGGGTAGGGGGGATTTGTGGAAGGGAGTGGAGCAGAAGAGGGGAGAAAAAGCTCGAAGATCTGAGCTCTCTGAGGGAATGTCATTTTCTAGTATAGTTCAGTGAGGATTTCTAAGTTGAACGGGGACGCAGATTCAGAACGGGTTACCTACATCATCTGGTCAATATCCTCTGGGGTGATAAAAAAGAGGACGTCTCCAGACGAAGAAACAATGGATTTTTGGTCAGGGATGTCATGTGCTTGGCACTTGAGGGTGAATTTTGGGAAATTGTGAATCTGGGGGAAAAGATACAGGGGAAAATTAGACTCCCAGAGTCCAATTTTGTCACTCTGGTCCAGGAATATCTCCCGGAGCCATGACTGCAGATCAGAAAAGTCGAAACTGCAGACTGTATCTGCTATCAAACGGTCTTTATCCACCAAGGGAACTTTATCCAGGTCAACCGGAGGAGGAAGAAAAGGATTTTCTTCTTCTTCCGCTTGTTTGGGCTTTGACACCATTTCAACAACTGTACCTACAAATAAACAATATGTTAGTGGGGTCAACTGGACTGTAGGTGAAGGCGATGTGGAAGCAATGGAGGAATAAGAGTTTTCTGGCGCAATGGATGAATAACGAATGAAAAGGGAAAATGGTAGTTTTATTCAAAATTGGGGTCAGTTTGGCTCGGGAGATAGGTCAGCAGGATAATGGGTATGTTATCCAATAATAAATTGACAACTGGCCACTAGGGATGAGTTGGAAGATGACGGTAGCCAAAGCATATGGTAAGGTGACGTGGAGGCTGGTGATTGGAGGTAAAAGTCACCAAAAGGGGTCGTTCATGAGTGGAAGGGTAAGGTCTGACAACACAGCTGACATCAGTTATGGGACGGGACTCGAACCCAGAAGCAAGTGGGACAAGTGAAGTTAGTGGATGATGACGTCCATGAGTGGCGGTTGTCAGACACCATGTGAGGGACGAGACTTGAGAACCAATAGACTTGTGCCACCTGTGACGATGGGCCCGCCTGTGGAAAATATCTATTCCGGACCCCCCCTTTGATTAAAAGTTAGACACCAGTGGGGTCCGAAATCCATTGTGAGCCATAGATCTACGTGCTCCTCTTCTGACCATAGATCTCAATGCGCTTTTTAATGCCGATTCCGGACCCCCCCCTCCATTAAAGGCAGAACAGATGGGGGTGTCAGGAATCCAATATGGACCTTAGATTTGAGTGCCCTCCTCTGAGCCATCTAGATATGCACCTAGGTTATAACCGATTCTGGACCCCCCCCTCCGTTAAAGGTAGAACGGGCGGGGCGGTGCGGAATCCAATGTGGGCCGTGGATTCACGCGCTCTCTTCTTGACCATCCAGATCTGCGTGGATATTATCGCCGATTCCGGAACCCCCCCCCCATTAAAGGTAGAACACAAGGGGGGGCCCAGAATGTTGTGTGATTCGTTGATCTAGGCATCGTGATCTGGACCATGGGAAAGTGAAAGAAACATATGTCAGGAGTGGAAAAGTCATGTGTACGAAAAACTTAGGGTTAGTGCTTTCTTATGGGTTTTTCCAAACTTTGTATTAGACACCACCAAGGGGGCATCATTTCAACTATACTTAGGCATGGGAGACGTGGGGTGGCATCTTCATCAATCTGGTTTTATTTGGGCGAGGCAGACCAAGCAGTTAATCTACATTCTAACCTACTTTCGCGAGACAAATAACCCAGATTTAACTGTTGGGTTAAGATATTATTCTTCCTAAGGGGTATCTGACCAGGGTTAGACAGTCTGGTCAGATTTATTCACTAATTCTAACCTAGGGGCTAGTTGACCAGGATTAGATGGTCTGATCAGATGTATTCACTAGTTCTAGCCTAGGGGCTATCTGACCAGGATTAGATGGTCTGATAAGATGTATTCACTAACCTGTCAACATTGAAAATTTAAAATAACTTGGTCATTCTTGAAAGGTATGACCAAGTTACCATTATTGCATGGGGCTTTTTGTTTCAATTATGTTTCCCTCTTTCCCTTTTCTTTTCTTTTTTCTTTTCTTTTTCTTTTTGCAAGATGAAAATCAATTTCCAATAAGAACACTAGATACAGATACTATACATAATATCCAAGTCATAAGTTGATTCCCATAATATATGGGGTGATAACAAACTTATTGTCTTGTCTCAAGACCGCTCTAATGGAAAATCCACTCACATCACACCTGACCTAGAATGTTTTTCTAAAATATCAAAAAACCATAATTGGTTGCTCAATGATCTTTTTCTTCAACAGGTTGAAGCTCCTCCTCGCTTCCTCCATCTAGTGAAAAGATTTATGTCTTTTCTTCATTGTATCCATCATTGGTGCGCTAATTCCACTAAAGTTTTGGATGAATTTCCTATAGAATCTAGCCAAACCATGGAAGCTTCGAACTTCAAACACACTCTTCGGTGATGGCCAATCCTTAATCGCATTTATCTTTTCTAGATCCATTTTTAATTCATTTACAAAGATAAAAAAACCCAAATAAATGAGTTATGCCCTCATAAATGATGATTTATTCATATTGATAAAAAAATTCCCTTGTTGTAACCTCCTCATCACTGCAGTTAAATGATTTAAATGTTCTTCTTTAGTTTTGCTGAAAATTAATATATCATCAATATATACAATGATGAATTCCCCAATGAAATCCTTCAAGACTTTGTTCATCAACCTCATGAAAGTACTGGGCACATTTGTTAAGCCAAATGGCATGACAAGCCATTCATACATCCCTTCATTTGTATTGAATGTTGTCTTCCATTCATCACCTTCTCTCATTCTAATCTGATGATATCCGCTTTTCAAAACAATCTTTGAAAAAAACTTTGCTCCACTCAAGCAATCCATCAAGTCATCCATCCTTGGAAATGGGAACCTATACTTGATGGTAATTTTGTTGATTTCCCTTGAGTATATACACATTCTCCAGATACCGTCCTTTCTTTGGCTGAGCACTGTCGAAACAATGCATGGACTCAAGCTCTCTTGAATCAATCCTTTGTCCATTAAGTCTTGGACTTGTCTCTTAACTTCTTCATTCTCCTGCAGTGTCAACCTGTACGCTGCTTTGTTTGGAAAATTGCCTCTAGGTATAAGATCGATATGATGGCTTATAATCTTGATAGGTGGCAATGAACAAGGTATTTCGTCCACTACTATATCAGCAAATTCTTCTAGCAACTCCTGGATTCCTTTCGGTAAATCATCTATCCTAGTGTTGTTCAGAACAATTCTAGGTTTCCTAACTATAATGAATTGTATGTCTTCCTTCTTCTTGACTTCTTTAAGAATTTCCTTCCCACTCATGAAAAGTACATTATTGCTCATCTCTGTTTTCACCTCTTGGTTCTTAATCGATAGTAACATGTGTGTCCTACTACTTTTCTCTAAAGTGTATGTGTTCTTTCTGCCATCATGCACCACATTTTTGTCATATTTCCATGGTCTACCAAGCAATAGATGACAAACATCCATGGGAATGACATCACATAATATCTCATCTTTATATCCTTCTATTTTAAATTCAACTAAACATTGTTCAGTGACATTTACCTGATGTCCTTTTTGTATCCATGAAACTTTGTATGGGCTTGGATGCGCAATAGTCTCTAGCTCTAGTTTTTCTACCATTTCCCTAGATACAAGATTATATGTGCTACCACTATCCACTATGACCTTGCATACCTTGTATTTGGTTTTGTAAGGAGTCTGAAACAAACTATTTCTTTGGGTTGGGTTCTCTGGCTCCCTTTCTGGTTTCAAGAGAAATTTCCTCATCATCAAAGATCTTTTTCCCTTAGCATCCTATGCCTCAACGTTCCATCCTTGAGCCTCAAAAATGTGAGTTTCACCACCATATTTCTTCCTATCTGGAAACTCATAGGATTTATGTCTGATTTTTCCACAGAAAAAGCATTTCACTTCGCTTTCTCTCCCTCTTCCTCTTCCTTTGACTCGAGGAAAAGTATTTCTATCAGCATACTACCTCCCTTATGAGCTTCCTCCTCTCCCAGGTTGAGTTTGAGGTTTCTTTCCCTCTTCTTTAGGTTTCTGAATTTTTTCCTGTGCAATCATCTTGCCTCTTCTTTGACTTCTACCTTGGCCTCTTTGACATTGCTTTTGGCTTAGCTTCTCTTTAGCTTTCAGAGCCATATAATAAGCATATTATACGGTTTGGATGGTCACCATTCTCATCTCGTCCAAAATTTCATATTGTAGACCATTCATATACCTGGCAACTTTTTCATCATTTCTTTCCCGATGACCTACTCTGATGTTTATCATATAGAACTCTTCTGTGTATTCTTTCACTGACATCATCTTTTGTCTGAAATTTTGCATCCTCTAAAATAGATTTATTTGATAATCTCTAGGTATAAACCTAGCTTTCATTTTTGCAACCATTCTATCCCAGCTTTTGATTTTCCGATTTCCCTTGCAACGTCTATTAGCCTGGAGTTCATCCCACCATAGTGTTGCATGCCCTTTAAGTCTAGTAATGGCATATTTGACTTTCTTTTCTTCCTTGACATCCTCATAGTCAAAGTATTTGTCTAGAGCTCTAATCCATTCTATAATCTCTTCAACATCCAAGTTTCCTATGTACATTAGAAAGTTCATTTTTTCCCTAGCACCTATCCTAGAAACAGGATTGAATAAGAATTCTTCCACAACATCTTCGACTGCAAATTCTTTGTTTTCAACTTCATTTTCACTTTCATCTTCATTGATATCCCCAGCGTTAATTGTGCACCTCTGTGTTGTCTCCATAGCATCAAGCCTAGCATGTAATTCATGCATTTCTCTTTCCACTGCAGGATTAGGCATTTTTGTTTCTCTTTTTCTCGATGGCATGGATGTAAAATTTCTCTTTTCTCTTTGCTATGGAAAACAAAGAACTTGTTTTGGGCTCTAATAACACAACTGGTGCAGACCTCCTTCCTTGAGGCTAAGATCCATGGAGGATATTCTCTAAACCTTGACAAAGGTTTTTCTAAACTCCTTTCCTAAGCCGGAAAAATATTTTGGGTCTCCTGAGTTGGGGTGATTTGAATACTATGCCCTAGACCTTAGCAATAGCCAAAATGTGAAATGAAAATGGGCTAATGTGTAAGCCCCTCTCTTCATCCCCTTTTCCTATAGGACCACAACTAATCCTTATGCAAACACCTTTCGTAACTCATGAGTTGGAGCACCAACTTCTCATGCCCTCCCCTTTCGAATCCCCAAAACATAGTCCGTCAATAAAGGTTGACTCTACCCAAAGTGATGGGCACACGCCACCTATCAATTCTACTTTAATCTACTTACGGGGTGAGTTCTTCCCACCTATCCACATGGATTTTCCAACTTTCACGACTCAAGTGGGAAACCAACATCCATTCCTCTTCCTCCACGGATCCCTGGTTCTGAAATCTACTTCAGTGAGATCAATAGCTGTGTTCCTCCCTCGATCCAACGGTCCTGGCTATATCAGGATTTCGCCAACTAGAAATCTACTACACTTGACTCGAACCACTGGTCACTCGATTCCCCAAATTCTGATACATGAATTAACATACGATATGAGTGGTTCTTGTTGATCTGGATCTGATGATCACTACTCTTCCTAATCTTATGGGTGTTGAAAAGACACTTAATCCTAATCTCTTCATTGTTCTAAGAGATCCAACATTTCATGGGATTTTGACACTTCCTCTTGAAGTGATTCAACCATCTGATTCAACTTTTCAATGAATTCTAGCTAGATTACCCGACGTCCTTCCTCTAGAACTTAACTCACATGAACCAATTAAATCTCCATATCCCTTTGGAACAATTGAGAGGTTCTAACCCTCCTAATCTTCCACTTGCAAAATCAAGGCCTCCATAAGGGTCCTTGCACGCACTCCTTGTGGCAATTTTTCAAATAACCTATGGCTATTTAGGGTCCTTCACTCCGTGCACTCCTTGTGACAAAAGTTTCTCAATTTCTCTTTTCGATTTGTACAATCCAAGACTCTACATGGACTTCACAGACCTTGCATGGCTATGTGATCTTCTAGCACTTTTTTCCTATAAAGACACAATTTGAATCTCCTCTGAGGATCTTGAGATGAAACATAGAACCTGGTCGACGCACTCCTTGCAAACCCTCCACTGCACTCTTTGTAGGAGTTCTCAGAAAGAGAAACAACTGGAACTCATTCACCCCTTATCTAGAATTCAAGCATTCAACATAGAATTCTAGAGCATACACAAACACATTGGCATTTAAATAGAATGCACACATAGAATGCAAACATGTCTGCAACATACCATTTAACAGGTGGTTCCAACAACCATAACAAAGACATAGATCGAAATCAAAACTTTCTTCTATTAAATCCAGTGCTCCTGTACATGGACAATAGCAACTAAAAATGCATAAAATTATCTTTCCTCCTATATTCCTCTCTGTAGCTCTACAGCTTATAAATTCTAAATTATGTTACCATGATACAAGGGTTGAGGGTGTCTATCATTTGTTTTCCCTCCTACCTCCTACGCTCCTAAAACTATCTTATATATTAAATTAAATCACCTACTTGCATTCATTACACATAAATGCATATACATTCGACAGATGAGAGCAACGCTCAAGATCTGTTTAAAATCTCCAAAACACAAAAGTAAGTACGCTTCCCTAGATATTACATTAATGTCCATTCATAAATCTTCAAAACACTTCAAAATGTGCACCAGGGATTTTCCAGGTAACTCCTTTTGTTAGGTGTGTGTCTTTGGCTTTATACGATGCTCCTGCATCACTCTCCTCTAAAACACACCTCCATACCTGCGCACAAGGTTAAATTCCAAGACTATACGGAAAAGACTTATACATAACATATTGGGGTTGGTATTATATACCTTGGTGATATGTTGGTTTAACATAAGGTTTTTGCTCTTCTATCCATGACCAAAATCATCGACATGTATTCTTGGTATAATTTTTGGTTGGGTAATAGTTTTTCATTCGACACACAGTATAACAGTTTTTATGGTTAGAAGGGAAACCCTATGCTAACAATTCGTTAACTCTACCAAATATGAGTGATGTCTAACTAGACTAGGTGCTAAACTAGATTGATAGTGGTTAGGGATTAAAGATTTCCAAATCGTAGGATTTCAAGGAAACCACCCTTCACTTTTGTAATTCATTAAATGTGATAGGATGGTGTATGATAGTCGAGAGTTAAACCTATGACTCGACACTCAATGGAGGTAGGTGAGAAAAAGGCCATCCTTGTACCTTCATCCAACCCAAATGTGCCAAGTCAATTCCATCACATGTCCCACACCTCCCATTGTACCATCAACACTCATCATGCATGGGGTGAGAGATTTAGGGTTACAATAGTTACTCTTTTGTGAAACTATTCTAAAGTTGGCTATTTGTTTCTCCTTTCTTTCTTGGGGTGGGGAGAATGGAATCTTGGAGCTCCTCCCTTGACTATTCTCATTAACGGTAAGTGGATCCTCTAATTTTAAAATTAGACTCAAGATCTTTGGCATTTTGTTCTTTGTGTTCCTTTTCCAATGAATTCACGGAGATAGAGTTCAATTTGTATGTTGTTTACTATAAGGGTTAGTTGTCTCTTACATTCTGTTAATTATTTCTATGTCATTACTAGGTGTTGAGTCTCCTCATGACTTCACTAGGACTATAGCCCAGAAGTCAGTCGGTAGGTTAGGGATTCACACACTGACTTTCTATTAACAATTATTCACGATATGGAATCTCATTTGGTAAGTTTCGAATAATTTTTTCCTACCCTCGTTGGGTACCTGGTATTGGGTTTTTCTTCAGGTTCTTGGTTCCCCAACTACCCGACGAATTATTCTAATTGTAACTTATTATTTGAATGTTTTTCCGAAGTTTCTTAAAACATAGCCATAAATAAAAATGCTATGTATCCCGCATTGTATATTTATAAATTTTGTTCATCCTTTTGTGCAAATTTTCTTAAAGTATGAGAGTATAATAAAGCTCATATGAGTTTGGTGATTCAGCATGGTGTTGACCCTGTGTTTCTTTCTATTTAAATAAATCTTTCTCAGATGATATTATATACACTTTTGATGGTTTTAGTTGACCCGTGGCTTCCAATTTCAATGCTCGCAATTAGAATAATTATTTGGTCCATTCTCGTTATGCAACTCATGTACTTCACTGTAATCATCATTTGTATATTCCTTCCTACAATGTTTTTAGTTTTACTTAATCTGGTTCTTATCACTAACGATGGGACCCCATGATTGCGAGGGTGCCCATCAGAGATTCTTGGGCTGATCCTCCCCTTTTGGTATGGGAAGTTACTCATCTCATCACAACAAATAAGGCTATTGGATCCCTCAATTAAAAGTTAAGTATGACTCTGCAAATCCTTTCATGTTACTAATCATTTTATTATATCCGTCTTATCTCTGTTGAATAATTAGTAAAGGTATTTTGTGAAATCTTGTGCAGGGGTTTCGTTCACAAAAGAATTTTGGATGCTGACCTCTTCCACCCGCATAAGAGGTATTCAGGTTCCACCTCCCCCCTTTCAAGGAGGGTCCTAGGTGGCTAATGGTTGAAAATATTTAAATTAAAGAGTCATCTTTGTGGGTGAAGATTTGTTGTTTAAAGATAAATTATTCTTTACCTATGTTACTTGCCTTCACAGCCAAGTAAGCAAGTCAAATCTTAAAATTGTATATTGGGACAAATGATTATATCGAACTTTAGTATGTCATTATTCGAAATGGGATTGGAATGGAAATACGAATATATTTTCTTTGCATAATAGAATTGTTCTTCAACATTCCAGAATAAATAATATTGTGAATAATACATATTGTTTTTCATTCCCATGTCTTTACTTTCGACCTTTATCAAAGTATATCCTAGGCATAACAAATAAAAAGGTTCTATATGTATTAATTATTTTGTTTAATGTTGTAATGTTTTATTCCATAAATGTAAAAATTTAGTCTGAACTGTTTGTTTCCCTTCCGATCTGTACTCAAGGTTTCCTAAAGATATCGCGACTATATGAAACTATTTTTTTTCCCTACCATAGTCAGTGTTGGTTGGATCTAAGAAATATATATTTAAAAGGCCTGAGTCTATCATTGTAGACAGTTATAGATGTGACTCTGTAAATATATCTAGGGATATTTATTTATATATATACAACCTTTCTTTTGATACTTTATTTTTTATAATTGATTCTACATAAATGTTAAAAAGTTTACATATTAATTATATAATATGGGTACAAAAATATTCTAATTATGTATTTCCATTTCTATATTGACTACTGTATCGATTTTCGAATATAAATGCATATATTTCATAACTATATTCATATAGCCATATATACTTTGTGAGTTCCTATCATAGTAGAGTTTCATCCCAATTTGGGATTTTAATCTATATAGGTTGAATTTTTAATATAGAACTTTAATATCTTATACGCGTATGATCTTATGACAGGTAAGAATCTTCCAGAATTTGTATTTTGTATGTTCTTGGTTAAATTATTACTTTATGTAAGATAAATTTTTCCTTGCCATGACTAATACATAATGTCTTTACAACACTATTTACTATTTAGATCTATTCCTACCACAAAGAATACACAATCACTTTATAAGTCCATTTCTTAATATAATAGTTTTGTTCCTACAACACATAGCCTACAATAACTAAATAGATACCTGGTAATGAGTTTTCTTTTACCCGAGTCCTATGTTCCCTATCTACCTGATGAATTCTTATGTCTGTAAAAAATAGAAAGTGTCCTGAAAGTTTCCTTCGGCCTAACCACAAATACATACACACTATAACCTACATTGTATATTTAAAGTATTGGGTCATCCTCTTTGTGCCAAATTTCTTGAAGTCTGAGCGTATCATAGAGGTCATCCGATTCTGGTAATTTGGCATGGGGTTGACCCTATGTTTCTTTCTTTAAATAGACTTTACTCAGATGGAATTAGATAGAATAAAAAGGTGTTAGTTGATTTGTTTCTTTCCAATTTTCAATGCTCTCAATTAGCATAATTATTTGGTCCATTCTCGTTATACGACTCACATATTTTGGATTTCACTGTAATTTTCATATGTATATTATTTCCTGTAATGATTTTCAATTTGTTTAATCTAGTTCTTATCACTAAAGATGGGACCCTATGATTGTGAGGGTACCCATCAGGGAGTCTTGGGCTCCTCCTCTCCTTTTGATCCAGAAGGTTACTCATCTCATCACAACAACGAAGGATATTGGATCCTTCCCCTTAAAGTTAAGTATGACTCTGCAACTCTTTTCCTCTTATTAATCATTTTAGTTTATTCTCCTTATCTTTGTTGAGAAATTATTAAAGGTATTTTTGTAATCTTGTGCAGGGGTTTCGTCCACGTGATAATTATGGAGGCCAACCTTTGCCACCCGCATAAGAGGTATTCGGGTTCCATCTTGCCCCTTCAACAAGGGTCCTAGGTGACTAATGGTTGAAGCGATTAAAAAAGAGTCATCTATGTGGTGAAGTTTTTGTTTTTTTTATACTAGCTTTTACCTATGTTACTTTCCTTCATATTTGAGTAAGAGAGTCAATGCTTAAATTGTGTATGTGGCCAAATGATTATGCTGAACTTTACTATGTGATTATTCGAAACATTAATGGAATAGAAATTTCAAATAGATTCTTGGCATAATAGAATTATTCTTCAACATTCTGAAATAAATGATATTGTGAATAATACATGTTGTTATTTGTTCCTGTGGCTTTACTTTCAACCTTTATCATAGTAGATCGTAGGAAAAACAAAAGGGTCAGAAGTATTCATTCTCATGTTTTATTGTTGTAACATTTTATCCTAGAATTGTAATAGTTAGACTGGCCGTTTGTTTTCATTCTGAACTATACTCAAAGTTTTCTGGAACTATTTTCCTTGCTTATGTGCATGTGAATGACTGAAACTACTTGTTTCTCTTCCATAGTCGGTGTTGACTAGAACTAAGAATTAGATGTTTAAAATGGTCTGAGTCTATCAGAGTAAAGAAGATTAGAGATGCATCTCTGTAATTATATATGGAGAGATTTCTTTATATATATATGTATATATATAAATAAATATATATATATATATATATATATAACCCTTATTCTAATATGTTGATTGTACAGTGGGTTCTATATAACTGTTCAAAAGTTTTCATATTAATTACATAATATGTGCGCAAAACTCTTATTTATGCAATGTTATTTCTATGCCATCTACTGCATCGATTGCCTAATGAAAATGCATATATTCATAATTGTATTCATATATCTACATATATACTTCATGAATCCTTATCATAGTACTCTAGATTTGGGTTTTTGATTTGTACGGGTTGGAACAGAACTTGACGATCTTATAAGCATATAATCTTATGATAGGTAGAAATTTCCATAATTTTTGTTTGTATCTTCTTGGTTAATTTATTACTTTATACAAGATAACTCTATCTTTGCCATGACTAATACACAGTGACTTTACAACACTACTTATTATTTACATACTATTTGTACCATAGATAATACTCAATCGTTGTATAAGTTCATTCATTAACATAATATTTTTGTTCCTACAATAGATCACCTATGGTAACTAAATAGATGTATTCTTTAACAAATTAGATGGTTCCTACAAAAGATAAAATTCTATGATCCTATAGATACAATATTTAGTAGAAAAAAATAATTTCTACAACAAGTACCCTACAACAACTCTATAATCCCACCTATTCACATATGCACAATAAGGTATACATATAGAAGTAGAAGTCATGTATAATCATTTCAGCAATACAAATTTAATAAGAGGGAAGTAGAGGAACATATATGGATAAATACTGGAACAACAAAGGGAACAAAAAGGTTCCTCCCAACCTTAGAACAAGGCATCCAAATCACTTGTCCAATTCACCCACTAGCCTGACCATGAATCCATGAGGGCTAACTTGGAACTCCCCTCAGCAAATGCTTTCAGTTTAAGAAATCCTCTCCTTGCCTCACACTCAACTAGTAGTGTTCATAACAAAAAGAGATATATTTATTTTCCCTAGCATACTAGGCAGTGTCCTACCTCCTCCCATATGCCATATATCCAAAGTCATTTTTACCTAGGTATTTTTCCCTCGCTTGGGAATTTTTGTAGCTTTCCAAATCCATGATTTTCAAGGGATTCCCATGGACAAATACTTGATTTTCCACTTGTAACAATCATCCCTAGGGTAGTTCCAACATTTTCCCCACTCATGGAGTCATGGTCAGCTAATTTCAACATGGTTGTTCCATTTATCTACCCGCAATAATTATAAAATATTTTGTTTTTATACAAGTGTCATAGTCAAGAAGCTAATTGGGTCAAATTAGGTCTCTATCCAACAGTCATAATAATTAATTAAAATTAAATAAATTCAAAATTTGGAATTGCCTAAAATGGAAAAAAAATTCCAATTTTGAATTTACCAAAAACGAAATAATTTTCCTAAGAAATATCAAACTAAAAAATAATTTTTTATTGGGGATGTCACAATATACATATAGAAGTAGAAGGCACGTATAATCATTTCAAAAATACAAATATAAAAAGAGGGGGTGTTACCCATGATTTTGGTCGTCATGATGATGGATTGATGATGGTGTACTCGGGCTCTTCATAAGAACTTTCTCCTGAGAAAAGCTACTTTCATCTCTTCCAAGAAAACTCATTTTTGAAGAAGGTTAGGAGGCTACTAGTATATTTGGGTACGAGAATGTTTGATTCTTGTAGGCTTCCTTAAGACAAGGTGTGATCTTCTCTCACTGTGTTGAACAGCTAGGGTGCGAACTCTTCCTAAAGCATGGAAAAAGATGAATTCTCGATGTTTCTAGAAGGGAATCTTTTAGAAGGATGGGTTGGCATTCGAATGGTTATCCTAGTACTGGATTCCCTGATATTTTGGGATCATTCTTATCTAGGTAACTAATTCATTCTCTCTTATATATTGAGGGAATTCTCATGGAAAAGGTTAAGCAAGATTCATTGGAGAGTTGGTGAAAGAATTGTGTGAAGGACTGAAGCTTGAATAGCAGCTTGGAGACTCTAGCAAGTCTATTAAGAGGATTTGATATTCTTCATACAAGGATTGAGAAAGTGTGTGTGTCAGAGCCAAGATCCATCGAAAGGAAGTTTGTGACATCAAGGCTCAGGTTGTAATCTTTACTTTCCATTAATATGATACAGTGGTATGTCCCTTTCCCATAAAGTTATTTCCACTTTATTGTGTAATTACTTGATCATACACATAGGCTGATTGTTGAATATATTGTGCTATATTCACTTTGGTTGGTTTATGTTGTCTTGGTCTTGACTTCACGAGAGCACTGGAGTGGAGCGGGAGAAACAAAGACCCTAGGAAGAGATAATAAGGTATGTTACTTGTTCATTCCTCATAGTCAATTCAATAGTCAAAACTTAGGGAAAGAGTCATGTCCTGTCCCATTTTGTTCTAGATCCCGGTGGATCTAGGGAGATCAGTTACTGTCTGCACCTACCAATTATTCCGATAACAAAATTGGCGACTCCACTGGAGATCATCCAATTTTCTTTGTGGCTTTTGGTGTTTTTCTATGGACATTTGCTCTTATTTTACCTTTCTCCTGTCCTATCAATCTATGAGTCTTCAAGATATCCTGATAGACCCTCTAGGTCTAGAGGCCTTTTCAAATTTTGCTTCATTTTCCAAAATTTTGACTATGTTCAGACATTCTTGCACTGCACTTCACTACAGCTTGGGAAAATAGGTAGGGTTTGCATTCTGCCTTTAGGATTCAGTGTGAGGTTCTCGCACCCTACTCAAGGGGCACCTGCGAGAATCACTAATTTTTTCAAAAAAATGGATTTGAGTTTTGGAATCTTCAACTGCTCAGATTAGTCTAGGTGCCTCATAAGAGTTTATTGGACCATAGATTGATGTCTTTCTTGTATTCATTTGCGTTCCTGAATAGTCTTAGGATTTCAAGGCTCTTCTTGTCATTTTTTGTCTTGACTTTCGTTTCTTGACTTTTCTTAGAAAAACCATACTCTCTGATTTCGGGATCTGAGTGTGTTTGATTAGTTAAGAACCGGTGATCAGTTGAAAGTTGAGGTTTCTTGGTCTTTATCATTTGCTTATTGTTTGAAAGATCATTTTTCTTATGCACTTGAAAAGACTATATTGGTTTTCTCTTTGTTTTTGTTTTCATTGAAAGAGTTGATTGGGTTTGTCATTGCTTGTTCATTGGTTTTTGATTTTCAATACTCTTACTATCATAGTGTGGGTCCTTTTTGAAAAGTGAACAAAAAGATTTTCTTTCAAAAAAATCTTTTCGTTTTCAGAAACATTGAAAGTCAAATTATTGAGATTGTTGAAGTTATTGAAAAGGACACAATAGAGAATTGTCATTTGATAAATGATTTGTTGCATTTGCATTTTAAAGAAAATTTTGCATTGTAGTTCAAGGTTGATTTGGAAAACTTTCTCTCGATCCCATACATAGGACTCATTGAATGAAAAGTGATACTCATTACATTGTTGGGTCAGAGTCATACAACATAAGTTTCATCTCCGTTTCCTTTGAGTAAACAACAGCTCTTAATAACACTGGACAATTGTAAAATTTATCTAGTAACTCTTTTCTAGGGCTCTATTACACCAACATATAGCTAGGCTAGCGCTTTGGAGTAGGAAGAGAGATACACTCTCCAAAAGAAAAAAACACACAATAGAATCTTGTGTTAGGGATTTTTAAATTCCATTTGCAACATCTTGTCCTGGGAAGCCCTTCTCACACAAGGGTCAAGCACGAGGTTGCATTGATATTGGCAGAGTTACTCACCCTGCTTTGTTGGTATGAGTGTAGATATTGCACGTATTACGGGGATCACTTGAAGGTATACCCACAATGATGAGTGGAATCCTTTTGAGTTGATTTCAGGCTAGATACCCTACCCTTGCATGTGGATCAGACTGTCGACTGTTCCCCTAGGCTTTATTGTTGTTGGTGGTGACCTTAGTGGCCTATATTTATAGGTTCTTACCCGAGGTGACTGTGAAGGGGAAATTCTTCACGGTACCTGGAATTGACATTGACCGAAATCGCTCAGGCTCCTTAGAGGGTATACCCATGATTATGTGTGGGAGCTTGCACCAGGGTGTAAGTCCGTTAAGCAGGTCATCAGTGTAGCTTTTCCACCCTAGCCTAGCCCCTTCTCATCTCGTTGTGGCGATGTTGGATTTTATCACCAACTAGTGGCTTCAAAATTAGAAGGTCTTGGTTGGTTGGTGTTGCTTCCTAGATTTTGTTTACTATTGCATGTTGATTGTTTCTCAAAGTTGACCATAGTTTTTTCTTCATGAAGTCTGTTTCTCATTTACAATAGCTCCTCCATGTCGTTCACGTAGAATGCAGGGTTTATCTCTAGAGCATTTGGAAGGTTCTCAACCCTTGCCCATAAGCACCTGGAGGCTTTCCTCAGGAGAGTGAAGTCCCAGTATTCACCACACCACAAGTGGAATGAAATGGCTCTCTATAATGTTTTCGAATTAGTAATACTTGAGAGGACTTTCGACATCACCCTGATTCCAAGAGACCATTTATGCGACTAAAATCTTCTGGAGAATTAGTTGTTACATATTATGGATCACCAGTTGGACCCTTTCCCGGTATAGAACGCCAAGATATTTTTTGGTCTATAGGTGTTTTCTGCTGATACCTTTCTAGTCCAGGTTCACCTGTGATTTCTGAAATTAATCCTCCTATGATTTCTGAAATGTCTAGTCTAGAGACAGTACCATTGACTACCTCTTATCACTTTATTGTCCCTGATGAAATGGCCCATTTTACAGATACTACGAGTGTTCCAACCGGGTTTCCTGTGGTTAGTCCTGCTCCCATCAACACATCACAGACGCCCAATGCCAATCTAACACTACCACCTGGATATTGTGCATTGAGTGCTTCCATTCCTATTCATGTGCAAACTCCATCCAACTCTCCTAGTGGTCCTTCTTCTTCTGGGCACTTTCTTCCCGATTTTGTACCAACACTCCCTCAATTTCCTTTTGGATGACCTTCTTTGTCTTCTACTGTCAATCCTAATCCTAGTGGCTCTTTTCTATCATTTAGTCCAACTTATCAGTTTTCGGTTGGTGGAAAATCTCATAAAGGTAGTATAACTCAACCCCCTCTCAGTTGGCAAATGCTAATTGGAACATTTCCCTCAATTGGTACACCACCTTCAATGGGAGGAGCCACTCCATCTTATGGGAAAAACATACCTCCATATTTGGCCTAGTATTGGAATCAACTGATCCAAAATCCTCCTCAATCAAATGCGGGGCAACAGTTTTCAGCTGCGTCCGTAACACCCCCTAGTATGGGCCAACCATATCCCGGTTCGTTTAATCCCATTTGGGGGGAAAATTATCAAACTCAAGCCTATGTTCCAGGGTATAATTCGATGAGCTACTATCCTATCCAACCACAACCGAATATGCCTGGATCTTCATATTATATGCAGACTACTTATGGTCTTACTGGTTTGCCGACACGGCTTCCTCCCCAAAGCCACCAGTACCCGTAGGTGAATCGACAATTACCCTTTCTTGCCACTTTGGATCTTCTGAATTTGTCAAGGAGTTTAAATGATCCTATTCATCACTCTCACAAATGGCCTGTTATACCAGCCAAGCTTCCCTCGGACATTCCTAAATTAGACGACAAAGTGGGAGAGGACCCAAGCAATCACGTTACAACTTTTCACCTATGGTGTTCATCGAACTCATTGATGGATGACTCTATTATTTTACGTATTTTTCAATGAACCCTTACCGGTTCTGCTGTGAAGTGGTATATTGAATTGCCACGAGGTTTCTTCTCTGACTTCAACACCCTAGCTATGGCTTTCCTTACACATTACTAGTTGTCGATCTGTTATGATACCGAGACCGAGATTTTGACTTCCTTCAAATAGACTAAAGGCACTCATATATTTGATCACATCCATGAGTGGCGAAGGAGATGACGTCTCATTAAACTTGAGCTCCCCGATCAATTACTCGAAGAATAGTTTACAAAATCATTTGTGAATGAAATTGGTAAGGACATTGCCATGGGTGTTGTTGTCATAGAAGAGTAGGCTATAAGTCATGCTCAGTATCTTGACCTCATTTACTCACAAACAGGAACCATTTACAATTTACTACCTGATTTACCTCGTCCTAATACTTCCATCACTTCAACCACTCCAGTTGCCTTACATGCAGCTGACAGTGTGTTTGGTACTGCCCAAGCCCAATCACATGTCGCTTCAAGCACAAACCCTAAATTTGATTCTTCTAATGTTCAAAATGCTCTGTCTCCTGCCACTTCCACCAGCAATATTTCTGAGGTAAATGCAGTTCAATCTACCCCAGCCGATAAAAACAAATATAAAAAGGGGAGAGGCAGTAATAAGGAGGGAAAAAATAATTCTCAAGAAGAGAAATCTAAAACTACTCTTGTTCATGATCGAGATAAGCGCAAACCAAGATAACCTTGCCTTATCTGTGGTGATGATCACTACACGAAGGATTGTCCATGACGTGCCAAGGTCACTAAGTTCCTTCAGGCAGCCCCAAAATGACCTGCACTGACTCTCTTGTCCCAACCCTTCCCATCTTGACAACAGGCTCAGTTGGTCGTCCATGACCAACCCTCATATTCTACCACTTCTTATGTTTTGATGTGTACTGGTGATTTTAAGCAGAACAACGTTGCACTCATGACTTGAGTCAAAGATTATTCTCCATCTAAGGAGAAGGTTGACGATTTACCCCCTTCCTTGGCACAACCCTCTCCCACGACTCCACCTACCAACAGTATGCTTCATCTTGAACGATCGAGCCTTGACATAGTTCTGTGACCCCCCCCTAAGGGCGTCGTTCGGAAATCAGCTTTCAATCCTCATGCTCATGTAGCCCAGAACTAGAACATTGTTGAAGATCTATCCCAAGCACCTTCTACGATGTCAACCCTTGAAGTCCTTCAAACTTGTCCCACACAACAGAAGGAATAGTTGAAAGCTATCGGTGGAACTGACCCAACGGATACGAATTTAAGAGTCTTTGACTTGGGAGATCATATTCCAAGGTTACCCCCTCAACTCGCGTTCCATATACAAGTTGTTTTCTCTGAAAAGAACATTTACCGAACTGTTATCGATGATGGTGCCTCAATGTGTGTCATGTCTCTTGCTTGCAGGAAAGCCATTGGATCTATTTCTTTGAATGAATCAAAAAACACTCTTAAATATTTTAATGGCTCTAGTTTTAAGCCCTATGGTGTTCTTTCTTCGTTGCCCATCACGTTAGAAGGTAAAATGGTCCAAGTCGAAGTGGAAGTCTTTGACGCTCCCTTTGATTATAATCTTCTACTTGGACGTAGCTGGATCGATTCCATGTGTGCCTTTATGTCAACACTTTTCCATGTAGCATGTTTCCCTCATCAAGGAAAGGTTATTACCGTCGACCAACTTGCATTCTTTAATTCTGATACCCATATTGGCAATGTACCGTTTATTGATAAAACCCCATTGGGTTATGAGAACATCGGTGTAGGCCTTCTAAAGGACTCCTCGTTAATGGGTACTTTCCCCATTCCACCACCCAATGTTCCACACCCATCTGTTGCTTCCATCAACATGATCTCCACTTTGCCTCATGAATTTCCTACGTCTCACGAACCTTGGATAGTCCCTGACCCTGGAGATCATTTTTGTTTTGACAAAAAAATGTCGTTAAGTCCGGTTGAGTCTGCCTATCAGGCCATTCAATCAGCAACACCTTATACCCCTTCTCTTGATGAGTTGTCTCTTGATCCTTTTCGTGTTATATTTCCGACTGACGAGATGATCATGTCTATCATGGAGAACACCCCTTGGGATGATGGGCATCATCATTCTATCCTCTTTCTGGAGAAACACACTCTTGATAACTACCAATGGATCTCAACTCTGTCGACCGTTGTCATCATCTCGACCATTCTCGAGTCTACACACGATGTGTTTTCTTAAGGGAACTTAAGCAATATCTCATCCACGATTCCCATTGACATATCCATTAAACCTAGAATCGTTGAAAATGTCCATATTGGAGCTTCGTGTTCTCCTGATGAAATAGTCACTTATATGTCCCTGTTCAAAGATTTTTGTGAAATCTTCACCTGGAGCTACGAATAAATGCTAGGTATCGACCTTAAGATTATGATACATGAGATTAAGACATACCCTCATGCTAAATCTGTCTGGAAATGCCTTCGTCCAGTTCACCCCCGTAAAGCAGCTGCTATAAAGCTCGAAGTCGAGAAACTTCTGAAAGTCGGCTTTATTTATCCTACGACTCTCACAGAATGGGTTTCCAATCTTGTCCCGATTGACAAGAAACAAGGTACGATTCGTGTTTGTGTTGATTATAGGGATATCAATAAAGATTGTCCAAAAGACAACTTTCCTACCCCTTTCATCGATCAGATTGTCGATGGTTGTGTCGAAAGTGAAATCTTCTCCCTCATGGATGGTTTCTCTGGCTATAATCAAATTAAGATTGTTCCTGAGGATCAACATAAGACTTCTTTTATTTTTCCTTGGGGTACTTTTGCATATCAGAAACTTCCTTTCGGTCTCAAGAACGCTGGCACCACTTTTCAACATGCTATGTATTATTCTTTTCATGATATCAAGCACATCATTCAACCATATTTGGATGATTTACCCACTCATTCTATGTGAAAAGTTGATCACCCAACCCATCTCCGAGCCATTTTCGTTCGTTGTTGGTTCTACCGTATACGTTTAAATCATCATAAGTGTGTTTTCTGTGTGGAATCCGGCCGTCTTCTAGGTTTTATCATTTCACGTCAAGGTAGCCAGGTGGATCCTTTAAAGGTTGAGGCGATCCTTAATCTCCCTCCTCCTTCTACACTTCTCCAGTTGCAAAGTTTGCAGGGGAAAGCAAATTTTCTTCGTTGTTTTATCCCAAATTATGTCGAGATAATTTGTGGATTTACATGGACATTAAATAAAGATTCAAAGTTTGTCCGGGATACCATTTCCAACAATGCTTTTGAAGCTTTGAATTTGTCCCTAACGCAAGCTCCGCTTCTCTTTCCCCCCGATTACAATCACAATTATTTCCTTTACCTTACTGCCTCGGATTACACCATTAGCATGGTTCTCGTATAGGAGGAGGATGCACACGATGAACATGTTATTTACTACTTGAGTCGAAGTCTCACACCGATTGAAATCAAATATCAACATGTCGAGAAACTGGCCTTGGCTTCTATTCAAGCTGTTCAACCCTTCCAACACTATATCCTCTCATGCAAGACTATGGTGATTTCTCATTGCAACCCTATGCAACATATTTTGACACATCAATTGCTAGGGGACAAATGCTCCAAATGGATTATGATAATCCAGGAGTTTGACTTTGAATTAGACCACGCCAATTCTAAGAAGTCCGTAGTTTTTGCTGAGTTGATATGCGATTTTCCTCATTCTACAATGAAAAATGTAGTGGTTGATTCATTACCCGATGAATCTCTTTTCCTTATTAGCACTAATGATATTTGGTATGGGAATATCATTATATATCTCCAAACCTAGACTTTTCGACCAACTTTGTCCAATACTGACCGACGTCGTATACGCTATCAAGCTTGTCAATACATTATCCTCGGAGATACTCTTTATCGTCGGGGGATTGACTCTATTTTTCGACATTTTCTAACATTTGATGAAGCCGAGAAAGCTCTGAATGACTGCCATTCTGGAGCATGTGGTGGTCATATGTCTGGGTATGCTACTGCCAAGAAGATCTTATGCGAAGGGTATTTTTGGCCCTCATTATTTAACAACTGCATCACCGTCATTCAGAAATACCATGCCTACAAGACCTATAATAAAAAAATTCATTCACATATTGCTCCTCTTCACCCTGTGGTCTCAGTTGGTCTCTTTGTGAAATGGGGCATCGATTTCATGACATGTCACCCTCACTCGGCCGGGGGTCATGGTTACATTATTGTATCCGTTGATTACTTTATGAAATGGGTCGAGGCGATGTCAACATTTGAAAACACTGGAAAGATCGTAGCTTTATTTCTTTTTAATCACATCATATCTCGTTTTGGTTTTCCCCAAGCTATCATCACCGATCACGGTAGCCACTTTAGGAATATTTTGATGTCCTAACTTACTGAAAAGTTGGTTCTTCGCCGTGATAACTGAACGCCCTATTATCCACAAGCCAATGGCCAAGTTGAAGTGATTAACAAAGTTCTCATAACTATGCTCTGTTAAGGTCCTAACCCACACATAGGTAGATAAATGTATTCAGATGTAATAAAGGTCAATATTAATAAGGCCTTTCAATAAAATAGAATAAGGTGGATGTAAGAAGACCTAATAGAAGCTTCCTCTTCTAGAAGGATCTTCTTGTATATGCTTCTCTTAATAGACATATTTAGTATAAATAAGGGGCGAGGGTATGAAAACCCTAGCTTGGATATTATTGTAACAGAGCACTGCTCGATTGGAGGTTTCCCCCTCAAAGAGGCCTGTGAACATTTCTTTATGAATCAAAGTGCTTTTTCTATTTCTATTTCATATATCATTTCTATGTATTGTGAAGATTATGCTGGATATTTTACTGTTATTCTACCATTTCTAGCATTTTATTTCTATTTTGCATATTTTATATAACTAGTATCTTGCAAGTGGTATCAGAGCACTTTCCTTGGCAGAAATTGTGGGTATTTTTTTTCAGGGTAGAGACGTATTCTGGTGTCTTTAATCCACAGAGATCTATCGTTATGCACATAAACCTGTGGTTGAGGGATTCATACATGTTGGAAATACAAGTGGTTCTTAAGCGCACATCTGTTGGCCACCCTTGTAACCCCTGTTGGTACCTCTTCGAGTGGTAGCGCATCAGACAAAACCTATGTATGCATCAGCTTAGATTTTCTGAAGCCCTCTTTAGATAAACCTATCGGCCGTCGGACTACTATAGTGTCACCGAGAATAGCACTCGGAAAGATACTCTCTAGTACCTGGGTAGTTGGGTAGTACGACTAAGGGTACGGTCTATCCTCCTTAGTTAGTTCCCTGATATATTGGGCCGATTACTATTGTTGGACCCTGCACATATATCAAAGAGATATAGCACAGAGAAAACCCTTGTCTATAGAACCCTTGAATACCTAACGCTTGGGGAACATAAATAACAACATAAACAAATTAAACCAGTGAGATCTATTGACGCACATCTGTGTTCGGGTTTCCAATTAAATACTCTTTGGTTCATAATTTGGGGATTTCAGCACTGCAACATTCTTCAGACCAAAGTATAACCCCGCAGTTGTAAAAAAAAAAGGCTTGAAATTTTTTCACCATTATTTGAGACCTATTCCATTAGATTCATCTCTTCTCCCTTATCAAATTCATCCATATCATTTTTCTGCAAAAAATTATGACCCCGTCTGCTCCCTTTTCAGTTCACCCATCCTCATGGCCCATACCTGTAGCCAAGAACTAGAGTCTCATTTCAACACCTTGCAATCGGGTTTACTCGAGACCCAACAAGAGGTGCAACAACTCAGTGCTACTATTGCCTCCCATGATGCCCCCATAAATGCATCTGTAATTTTAGTCATGTAGTCCACAATGGTGGAAGTCAAACACGAACTGACCACTCATCTTGAATCTATATTTGCATCACTCTACACCAAACTCAAGATCCCTACCGATGAATCTTTTCCTAATGCACATAAAAAGACTGAAGGTGAAACTTCTTTCCATTCCTTTCAACCCCATCACTTTCAAAGGGACATATGCATTCTATGGGTGGATGTAACCAAATTTGACAGCTCAGACCCCACTATTTGGGTCACCCAAATGGAGCATTATTTCTCTCTCTACAACATTACAGATGACTTGGAAAAACTCTGGTATGGTGTTCTCCATCTATATCAAGGATGCTGGCAATGGTGCCAACGACGAAAAACTTCCCACCAAGGGTGTATTTCTTGGACCCAATTTGTTGTTGAGATTTATGAATTCTTTGACATGGACACCAACCATTTGGGTTGCTTGACAAATTTGAAGCAATTAGGCATAGTAGAATACTTCATAGCTTCATTTGAGCGTCTGTCTTTTCGAACAGAGGGCATGACTGATGATTTCTTTTGAGAGTGTTTTATCAGTGGCCTCAAGGAGGATATTCGGGGCCATGTCCTCATGGATAGACCTACGACTTGGGTGGAGGCTACCAAAAAAGCTAAAGAAACGCAACAAATTGTTTCCTCTCAAAACTGTAAGCCTTCCTTTATCCCCCACCCTAAACCAATAAATCCCACTACTCCCTTCGCCTCATTAAAAATACAAAAACTGACCAGGGCTAAAATGGCTGAATGCCAACTCAAAGGCCTCTGTTATAATTGTGATGACAACTATTTCTTAGGACACAAATGTAAGGAACAAAATCTCTTTATGGCCATTTTTGAGGATATTCAGGAAGAAGATGTTGACACTCCCCCTGTGCTCGAGTCACCAGAAATCTCTGACATACACCCTCCCTCCAACCCTCCCGAAGTGGAACCAATGATTTCCCTCAATGCTCTCACTGGCTTATCTGCCCCCCAAACCCTCAAGTTAATCGGTTACATCAAGCACCAAAATGTCATCATCCTGGTTGATAGTGGCAGCACCCACAATTTTATTCATCGATGCATTGCCCAAGAAACCCATTGCTACATCCATGCTGCCAACAATTTCCAAATTATGATTGCCAATGGTGGTTCTATGAAATGTGGCATTCGCTGTGAAAATGTGCGTCTCCAAATAGGTGACTACCACCTCAAATCCCATATGTTTTCTATTGACATGGGCGGTTGTTACATTGTATTTGGTGTAGAATGGCTAAGGACATTGGGTCCCATTCTCATGGATTTTTAGAACTTAACCATGCAATTCGACCAAGGAGGCCACCAATATAAATTTCAAGGTATCACTGCTAGTTCACCTAAGGTCATCAGTTCTCATCACATGGAAAAACTGCTCAAAAAAGGTTATTTGGGTGTCATTGCCCAACTCCACGCCATACAAGCCACAAAGACCCCACCAGTACCCCAAGACCTCCAAGCCCTCCTTTCTAAACATCAAACAATATTTTTCACTCTCCAAGGACTCCCTCCTTCCCACAGTGTCCATGATCATTCCATTCCCCTTGTCCCAAGAATCCTTCCCCCCAATATACATCCATATCGCCACCCCTTTGCACAAAAAAATGAAATTTTCCCCTCGAAGAGGTTTGTGAACATTTCTTTCTGAATCAACGTTCTTTTTCTATTGCTATTTTGTATATCATTTCTGTGTATTGTGAATATTATGCTGGATATTTTACTATTATTCTACCATTTCTAGCATTTTATTTATGTTTTTCATATTTTATATAACTGGTATCTTGCATGCTCCGACGAATGATAGGGATTCATAAAACAAGTTGGCACACAATGTTGTTTTTGTCATTGTGGGCATACCGGACATCCATCAAGTCCGCTACTAGGTTTACACCTTTTTGCTTACTCTGTGGTGTGGAAGCCATTCTCCCTATCGAATGCGAGATACCCTCTTTAAAACTAGTTGTTGAACTTCTACCCAACACTTTGGTTGAGGAAGAATGTCTATTATATCTTATGCAATGAGACGAAACTTGATGTGATGCCACCCTAGTCATAGAAGCTCAGAAAAAGCGTGTCAAGGAACAATACGACAAGCATGTCAAGCCTCTCATTTTTTCCGAAGGTGATCTTGTTCTTCTCTATGAACAAGATCGAGATATGTTAGGAGCTGGGAAATTTGAACCCATGTGGCAAGGTCCTTATATAATTCGACAAGTTTTGGAAAAAGGAGCTTATGAGTTGGTAGATTACGATGGTATCCCTTTGAGTGAACCCAGGAATGGGTTGTACTTGAAGAAGTACTATGCATAAAATCATATGTGCACAAGTACTTGTATTTTTATTCTATCATATGTTTTGTGTGTTACTATAGTTTTCTTTTGTCGTTATGTGGTCACTACCCTTATGTGACGTTGTGTTTGATTTCCAGATGTTGGAGTGTTTGCTACCCTATATTGGATTCACTGATGGTGCTTGTCGTAGTACTCAAAAACTTGCTTCCACTGCATGGGCAGTTTAGCCCCTACAAATGAACTTATTTCCTTACGAGGTGTGTGCCTCGGCCGTGTCACCAATAATATTGCAGAGTATAGCATTGTTACTAAATTATTGGTTGATTCTATCTCGCTCGAAAATTTTCATTTGGTTGTGAAACTTGATTCGCAGCTGGTAGTACTACAATTAAGTAATGTCTATTCTATTCAAAGTCCTACTTTGTTACGGGTGTATTTGCGAATTCACCTCTTGGAGCGTTATTTTGATCACATTCAATATCAACATATTCCTAGATGTCTAAATACATTAACAAATGCATTGGCTAATTATGTATTGGATAGACATTTGAATCATTTATAAATCAGTCACATCAATATTCACACAATATAAGGTAAACCAGTAGAATCCGTCTGTATATATAACGATCAAAAGAGTTTTTACAAAAGGTTTGTCCAAAGACCAAAATGTCAAAATTTGAAGCTCATGGATTCTACAAAGTGACTTCATGGATGACATTCACGGTAACAGACGACTGTCCGAGAAACCCTACGGAGAAGTCGACTCATAGAACACTCCTACAGTATGACACTGATCGCATCGTGGAACCTCTTCTAGAGTCACATCTAGAATATCTGCGGTCAAGCCTTCCAGATTTTGTTCCGCTACTTGATAATATCCATCATATTGTGGCGCTTCCACTACCTCTCCTCACCATTGAATGGGAGAAGTACCAGGAGGTCTATAAGGTCCAACATTTGGGACATAAAAAATTATTTTGTATTAGTCTTTGAACGAACATATAAACCAAAAATATTTTAATATGATAAAAATTCACAAAAACTTTAAAAAGAAAAATGTGTGTACTTCTTATGAAGGTCCCCCCACTGAGTAGCCTCTGGCAGTACTAAATCCATATCTCCTCAGAAATCCAACCCGGCATAAGCATAGTATTCAACCATCAACATCTGTGGTTGAATCCAGTCAAAGAAAGTATCATAATATTTAATGATC
>JZKD02S1667751.1:106499-130624 GCA_000966675.3 Picea glauca
AAATTATGATTGCCAATGGTGGTTCTATGAAATGTGGCGTGCGCTGTGAAAATGTGCGTCTCCAAATAGGTGACTACCACCTCAAATCCCATATGTTTTCTATTGACATGGGTGGTTGTGACATTGTATTGGGTGTAGAATGGCTAAGGACATTGGGTCCCATTCTCATGGATTTTTAGAACTTAACCATGCAATTCGACCAAGGATGCCACCAATATAAATTTCAAGGTATCACTGCTAGTTCACCTAAGGTCATCAGTTCTCATCGCATGGAAAAACTGCTCAAAAAAGGTTATTCAGGTTTCACTGCCCAACTCCATGCCATACAAGCCACAAAGACCCCACCAATACCCCAAGACCTCTGAGCCCTCCTTTATAAACATCAAACAATATTTTTCACTCTCCAAGGACTCCCTCCTTCCCACGGTGTCCATGATCATTCCATTCCCCTTGTCCCAGGAATCCTTCCCCCCAATATACATCCATATCGCCACCGCTTTGCACAAAAAAATGAAATTTCCCCCTCGAAGAGGCCTGTGAACATTGCTTTCTGAATAGAAGTTCTTTTTCTATTGCTATTTTGTATATCATTTCTGTGTATTTTGAATATTATGTTGGATATTTTACTATTATTCTACCATTTCTAGCATTTTATTTATGTTCTGCATATTTTATATAACTGGTATCTTGCATGCTCCGACGAATGATAGGGATTCATAAAACAAGTTGGCACACAATGTTGTTTTTGGCATTGTGGGCATACCGGATATCCGTCAAGTTCGATACTGGGTTTACACCTTTTCGGTTACTCTGTGGTGTGGAAGCCATTCTCCCTATCGAATGCGAGATACCCTCTTTAAAACTAGTTGTTGAACTTCTACCCAACACTTCTGCTGAGGAATAATGTCTATTATATCTTATGCGATTAGACGAAATTCGACGTGATGCCACCCTAGTCATAGAAGCTTAGAAAAATCATGTCAAGGGACAATACGATAAGCATGTCAAGCCTCACATTTTTTTCAAAGGTGATCTTGTTCTTCTCTATGAACAAGATCGAGATATGTTAGAAGCTAGGAAATTTGAACCCATGTGGCAAGGTCCTTATATCATTCAACGAGTTTTGGAAAAAGGAGCTTATGATTTGGTAGATTACGATGGTATCCCTTTGAGTGAACCCAGGAATGGGTTGTACTTGAATAAGTACTATGCATAAAATCATCTGTGCACAAGTACTTGTATTTTTATTGTATCATATGTTTTGTGTGTTACTATAGTTTGCTTTTGTCGTTATCTGGTCACTGCCCTTATGTGACATTGTGTTTGATTTCCAGATGTCAGAGTCTTTCCTACCCTATATTGGCTTCGCTAATGGTGCTAGCCGTAGCACTCAAAAACTTTCTTCCGCTGCATGGGCAATTTACGCCCCTACAAACGAACTTATTTCCTTATGAGGTGTGTGCCTCGGCCGTGTGACCAACAACATTGCAGAGTATAGCATTGTTATTGAATTATTGGTTGATTCTATCTCGCTCGAAATTTTTCATTTGGTTGTGCAACTTGATTCACAGTTGGTAGTACTACAGTTAAGTAATGTTTATTCTATTCAAAGTCCTACTTTGTTACAGGTTTATTTGCGAATTCACCTCTTGGAGCATTATTTTGATCACATTCAATATCAACATATTTCTAGATGTCTAAATACATTAACATATGCATTGGCTAATTATGTATTGGATAGACATTTGAATCATTTATAAATCAGTCACATCAATATTCACACAATATAAGGTAAACCAGTATAATTCGTCTGTATATATAATGATCAAAAGAGTTTTTACAAAAAGTTTGTCCGAAGACCAAAATGTCAAAATTTGAAGCTCATAGCTTCTACAAAGTGACGTCATGGATGACATTCATGGTAACACACGACTGCCCGAGCAACCCTACGGAAAAGTTGACTCATAGACCCTGACACTCCTATAGTATGACACTGATCACATCGTGGAACCTCTTCTAGAGTCACGTCTGGAATATCTGCGGTCCAGCCTTCCAGATTTTGTTCTATTACTTGATAATATTCATCATATTGTGCACTGCCACTACCTCTCCTCACCACTGAATGGGAGAAGTACCAGTAGGTCTATAAGGTCCAACATCTGGGACATAAACAAACGATTTTGTATTAGTCTTTGAACGAACATATAAAACAAAAATATTTTAATATGATAAAAATTCACAAAACGTTTAAAAAGAAAAATGTGTGTACTTCTTACCAAGGTCCCCCCACTGAGAATCCTTTGGCAATACTAAATCTGTATCTCCTCAGAAATCCAACCCAGCATAAGCATAGTATTCAACCATCAACATCTGTGGTTGAATCCAGTCAAAGAAAGTATCATAATATTTAATGATCGGTCCTGCTATGTGTCGGGCCCTGAGCTGACACCATCTCAGCATTCTTGGATCCCTGGGAGCCGGTAAATTCCACTCCACCTGTAGCCTCGGTAATGGGACCGACTCAAGGAAGAAGGATACCAAAAAAGATCGATACCCGAATTTCTTCAGGTTGCTTCATTTGCATTTGGTCAACTGCTTTTTTTATACTCCAAAGCACAACATCTGCCCAGTTGAACACCCGAGGCTCAGTACACTCAATAGAATACTGGAAGTAACTCTCTAACACTATGTGAGGAGTATAAATCCCAGCCATCTGAGCTATGGTGAATAGGATAGTCTGGAGGTTCAAATCTCATACCCCCCAAATAACTACTTTTCCTTTCTTTCTCTCAGAATCAAGAATGTAGTGTAAATGACAATACTCACTCATATGCAGCCCACCACCTCTGCTACTGGTTAGGTTCACATAGTAGCCCTGCCGTGACAATACAGCCAAAAAGTAAATTTCCTTAATATCTAAGGATAGTGTGTAGAACCCCACATGAAATACCTACTGATCAGGGTCCCACATACACACCACGTACTCTAATAACCTAACTTGGGCCCTCATGCCCAGGATACGAAAGTACTTCAAGAGGCCATAATCTCTGAAAGAAGCTATAGTAGGTGGATGATTTTGAGCCATTGCATTGTCTTCTTCGTGCTCCCTTTCGCGCCATTCAAACACCATTTTGATGGCCAATTGTCTGCATAAGAGGCACACCAAGAAGATTAACAACTTTTCTCATGATTTGGTTCTTGTTCATTGTGTACTTTTTTCAAATTTTTTGGAGCTTTGTGGTTCTCGTAGGTGCCCTGTGTGCACAGTGTGAGAACCTCGCAGGCTACCTTAGGCTCACCTATGAGAATTCCCCATTCTCGCAGGTCTCGTATAGCCTTCCTGCGAGAATGGCAGTGCACAAGTAGGGCTCTAAAAATCAACTTAAAAATGAAATTTTAACCAATGAAATTGCAAAATTAAACCATGAAAGTGTTAAGGGATAAGAGCCTACCTTACTGTCACTAACAGCTCACTAAATGGACGATCGTAGCTCCCACAATCTGACGCCGAACTTTGAGGGTAAAAGAGGGGTTTTTGAGTTCAAATAGTGGAAAGGTAAAAATGATGTGGTAAAAAGATTATTTACTCCTTTTTATTTACTTTTACTATGTCATTTGGTTTTTTGTGATTTTTTATCTATTAAACCCTAATCCCAAATGTCATTTTGAGTGAACCTTTTGCAGGCGTAATGATTTCGATGGTCAAAAACAGGGATACGGACATATATTTTTCTTTGTCATTGTGTGTTTTGATTGTTTTATAGGGTTTTTGTATAAAACCTCGAGTGTGGTATTTGTCCGTTCTTGCACTCGTAAATACATGAGAACAAGATAGAGCATACTTTTATCACTTTTTTGGGCTCAACAAGGTTATACGAAAAAGGAACCCCCCTGCAGTCCTCTTTAAGCTCTTTTCAGACTCTCTAAACATGAAAAGATAGCTGAGCAACCTTGTTATTTTCACGCTCGATAAAGTATTTGAAGTTAGCGTCTGGTGAGTGATAATTTATCTCTTTTTCAATCTCATCCAGACTATTTTATGAAAAAGTAACTAAGAGAGTTCTCTTTTAAGTGTTTTTCTAGACTCTATAATTATGAAAAACCTTCGAGTTTTCTATCTCTCGACTCGTTAAACAAACATTGACAGACCCGTGATGGGACTGAACCACTCCTTCTTAAGGTTTTTTAAACATACTTTGAGGGACTCATCTGAAGGATGAGCTTAAATCAACAAGCATATGTTATCCTCCCCAAGCTTGCGTAAAAATAAAGAGGTACTCGCCAAAAATGGTGGGGGAAAATTTGGGAAAAGGATATGTTTTCATATTCATATTGATTGCCAATAAGTGTCGCTCTTGAACATGACACCCCCTATTCATCATTTGAAGTCAGTTTTGGAAATCCATTTGTCGCTCATTCGAATTGTTACAAGGTCATTCCCTGTGTCGTCTTTAAGTCAATGCTTCCAAATCATTGGTTGTGTTGTTCATATGTTTAAGAGAAGTCCATATGAAACCTATATTAGGTCGTCCATCTACAGTTATCCATTCTCTCTGTGTCGGCCTTTCCTGTGTCCAGTCAAATTCACATCATACTTTGTTTCACCTTCAAAATATGTTACTCATTTAGTGTCATTGATGGGGGATACATCAAGGCCCTCCTGTGACAATTTTTGTTCCATCGACCTCAGCTCATTATCCAGAATCAAGACTTAGAAATTATTTGGTACCTTGGAGCTTGCATGCCTCAATGGCAGGTTTCCTCTCTTTCAATAGTGGGTTTACATCATTGACCCCTGATCGAAAGATTCCATCGGATGTTCGACTTCAAATCATTCATTCACACTCGATGGATTGTACTAGGGTACCTTGTGAGTCATTGACATTAATGGTGATTTCCCTCGCACTTGTTAACGGTTTCATCAATGACCGGTAATCAAGTGGTTTTTTCCATGTTTGACTTCAACACATGTAATCACATGGTTAGATTCATACTTTGGGAGACAAGATTGAAGACCCTGGATATCATCTCTTTGGTCTAGGTTGCGATGGAGTATGTATAATTTGCGACGCATAGATCCACTGTGTATGTCTCATGGCTATGTCATCTTAATTTGAAATTTCTCGCATAGATCCACAGTGTATTCCTGGTGGCTATGCTATATTTTGACGGCATGGATCCACGGTGTATGATTGGTGGCCATGACTTATGTCTATAATGTCATTTGTCTATGATTTGATTATGGGAATGCCTACCTCATAATTTGTATATATGATATTCTGCAGATGTTTGGTGGTTCGCAGGTTTCCGATTAGGTGTGCTCCCGGTTTCCAACACACACAAACAACTTACAAAGTCTTTCGGCTGTCACTGGTTCCAACCTCATACTTTGGGGGGCATTCTGTTACCCATGATTTTGGTTGTCATGATGAAGTATTGATGATGGTGTACCCAGGATATTCATAAGAACTTTCTCATGAGAAAATTTACTTTCATCTCTTCTAAGAAAACTCATTTTTTAAGAAGGTTCACAGGCTACTAGTATATTTGGGTGTGAGAATGTCTAATTCTTGCAGGTTGCCTTAAGATAGGGTGTGAAATTCTCACACTGTATTGAACAACTAGGGTGTGAACTCTTCCTAAATCATGGAAAAAGATGAATTCTCGATGTTTCTAGAAGGGAATCTTCTAGAAGGATGGGTTGGCATTCGAATGGTTATCCTAGTACTGGATTCCTTGATATTTTGGGATCATTCTTATCCAAGTAACTAATTCATTCTCTCCTATATATTATGGGAATTCTCATGGAAAAGGTTAAGCAAGATTAATTGGAGAATTGGTGAAAGAATTGTGTGAATGACTGAAGCTTGAACAGTAGCTTGAAGACTCTAGCAAGTCTATCAAGAGGATTTGATCTTCTTCATACAAGGGTTGAGAAAGTGTGTGTGTTGGAGCCAAGAACCATCGAAAGGAAGTTTGCGACATCAAGGCTCAAGTTGTAATATTTACTTTCCATTAATATGATACAGTGGTATGTCCCTTTCCCATAAAGCTATTTCCACTTTATTGTGTAATTCCTTGATCATACACATAGGTTGATTGTTGAATAYATTGTGTTATCTTCACTTTGKTTGGTTTGTKTTTTCTTGGTATTKACTTYACSAGAGCACTGGAGTGGAGCAGGAGAAACAAAGACCCTAGGAAGCGATARTAAGGTATGTTAGTTGTTCATTCCTCCTAGTCAATTCAATAGTCAAAACTTAGGGAAASARTCATGTCCTGTCYTGTTTTGTTCTAGATCYAGGTGGATCTAGGKAGATCAGTTAGTGTCCACACCTACTAATTAGTCCAATAACAKGGGGAGTATATGAACATATMTGGATAAGTTCYGKAACAACAAAGGGAACAACCAGGTTCCTCYYAACCTTAGAACAGGGCAGCCAAATCACTTGTCTTGTTCACCCCATAGYCYGACCATGAATCCATGAGGGATAACTTGGAACTYCTCCTCAACCAATTMTTTKCAGTTTCAAYAGTCYTCTCCTTACCTCACACTCAGCCARTAGTGTTCATAACARCAAGAGATAGATTTTTTYYSCCCCAAGCATACTAGGCAACGTCCTGCCTCCTCACATATGCCATATATCCAAATTCATTTTTTCTTAGGTCTTTTCCCTCTCTTGGGAATTTTATCAAATTTCCAAATCCCTTATTTTCAGGGGCCGCAAATGGCCAAATTCTTGATTTTCCACTTGTAAAAATCATCCCTGAGGTAGTTCCAACATGTTCCCCACTCATTAAGTCATGGTCAGTTGATTTCGACATGGACATTCCATTTGTGTTCCTGCAATAATTATAAAATATTTTGTTTCTTACAAGTTTCATATTCAAGAAGTTAGTTGGGTCAAATCAAGTCTCTTCCCAACAGTCATAATCATTAATTACAATCAATTAAATTTGAAATTTGGAATTTCCAAAAATGGCAAAAATTTTCTAGTTTCCAATTTACCAAAAATGAAATAATTTTACTAAGAAATCTCAAACTTAAAAATAAATCATTTTTTGGGGATGTCACAAATTTTTTATTGTCCCTCTCAAAAAGAATGAAGAAGTAATAAACTCTTGTGATGAAAATAAATTCATGGAACGAACATGGGATACATTTGATGACCACATTGATGATTTCATACATGTTGGGATATGTGTATGGGATGTGGGTTGCTTCATTTGAGCCAAGGAGGCCACCTAGGGGAACGCCCACCTCGGGCACACAAGTCAATCACCTAGGTGCAACACTTCTTCACCTTTTGATGATGTGTTAAATATATGTAAAATAAATGGTTCACTTGGTATATAAGGTGAACCGAGACTAAAATAAAGCATTCTTACCTTTTCTTCTGAAGCTATGTGTCTTGGGTTTTTTTTTTTCTGAGTTTTCATTTTACATTCACGTAAATTTTGTTTTTAGGGTTTTTCTAAAGAATAACCAGTGCACCTTCCTTGATGGTTGCCTCCTAGTGACCTCATTTTCCATGCTTCCACCTATGAGAGAAATATTATGTCATTAGATAGCCACTGTCTCAGGGAGAAAATCATTTCCTTCGAGTTTTATGAGGTAGAAGGGAGGGTGCACCAACTGGGGTTTGCACCCTTGCTAGTTTCTTCTTTATGGGAATGAAGTGAGTGTGCCCACTTCCAGGGTTGCACTGTGCTTCTCCCAATAATCCCTAGAGGTCACTCTAATATCACCAAAACCTCTTGGCCACTCTCAAGTCACCTCAGCTTGGATCCCCATTTCCTTGGTCACCTAAACTAATGGTTCACCCCCATTCAGATTTGTGCCCCTAAGGAGAGTTTATGGTCAGAAGCCAAGATATGGATTGTGTGGTCACCTTCTCCTATAGATCACCTTTTTGGGTAGATCAATTGGTATCATAGCCTCAATATCCATGGAAAAGATTTCCTTCTTGAAGATTGAGCCAAATTCGTTTGGGGCTTTCATGAAATAATCAAGAGTTTTCCCATTCGAGGGTTCCCAGTTTGATGCAAGAATTTCCACAGATATCATAATCCCCAAGGGAAACCACATCTCCATCACCATAGAGAGGAGTTCCACAGATCTAAAACAATATATATATATATCTCCCTCTAGACCAATTCAAGCTTCGTTGCTTAAGGGTTTTGAGTCCTATGTTCTCAAAACAAAGTGCTTTGTTAAGCATTGCAACCTAGGGGAACCTTTTCTCTTCAAATGGACTTAGAATTCCTCCACACAAAGATCCTTTGGTAGTCAACTTAGATTCCAACACATCAAATCTCGTCTAATATCTTGCCTCCATCCTTAATGAGCTACTCAAAATGAAACAACAAGACAATCCAGATCCCTTCCAGTTGGACACCTGAATCCAAATACCTAAATTTGTTGGGAAAACCGATGGTGAAATGGTGGATTCTTTGATCCATAGCCTATCCACCTATTTCAATACATGTACAGGCCTTACCAAGGAAAGAAAACTTGAGATTGTTTCCTTGCAATTAGAAGTACTGGCACAAAATTGGTGGGATACAGAGAAAGAGAAGACCACATTTCTGATAGAGATTGGGGATGCTCCAGAATCCTCTACTTCTCAACCCATCAAAACTTGGGCTCGACTTTCAGAATCTTTAAGAAATCGCTTCTACCCACCTAGGTATGTGCAATCCATATGGATCAAATGGCACCAACTTTGAAAGATCCCTTCACAAGGAGTGAAAGGTTACATAGACTTCTTCTGCAATATGCGCCTCTGATTTCATGTTCCATATCTGGAAGAGGAACTCATATTAAAGTTTGTGGTTCGTTTATTAATTCAATTCCGTTGAAAAGTAGAGCTGTTTGAAAATACAACTTTAGATAAAACGTTTCAGATATCTCTGGCTATATAAATGAAATTCACTCCTAGAGGTCGTATTCCTCATTCCTGCCCTTACACCAAACACCCCACCTATCAACCATCCATCTCCCATCCCTCATCCCACTTTCCACCTCCTCAGACTCAAAACCCCAAACTCTGGTACTCATTCCACAAAACTACTTCACACAATTCATCAAACTATCGAATCCTCCAAAATCTAAAAACCAACAAAACTCTACTCACTGAGATCATCACACCTTCCAAACTAGAAGATACCTAAGAAGTTCCTCTGGAAAATCCCACAGAAGTAGATCCCTCATTGATTCTAATTACCCAGGAAGATTCAAATGCATCCACCCAACCCATATTCACCCATAACTACCAAATCAAAAATGCCTTGGATTTACTGATTATGGAAAATGGAAGCCAGAAAAATTTGGTGTCTCAATCCCTTTTCAATTTCCTTAATCGTGTCACTAGTCCACATCCACAACCCTATCAACTCGGATGCATCTAGAAGGATGGCCCTCGCCTCCTATTTTCCAAGCATTGTCTGGTCACTTTCACCATAGGCCAATTCAAAGATGCTGTCCTCTATGATGTCTCCCCCTTGGATTGTGTGGATTTGTTGCTTTATATCCCATACCAAACCCAAAGAAATGCTATCTATCTAGCCAAATCCCACCAGTATAAAATTACCAAAGAAGGCCACACTTATATCTTAACTCCAACAAAACCCAAACCCCCTACCAAAGAACAAATACCACATGTACACTTAAACCAATGTGTCTCTCTCTATTTGGTGCTCCCAATAACACCAAACAATACCATGCACCTTGTTTCTAAAACTATGACTCTCCTCCTCCACGAGTTTGCAGAGGTATTTCAACCTCCAAAGGGACTTTCAGTCCCTAGATCTTCCTTACCTAATGCCCCTACTTATCGGTTGGCCCCAACAAAAGAAAAGGAAATGGAAAGACAATTGACCAACCTCATCAACTCTGGCCACATTCAATATTCATCTTCTCCTTGTGCTTCTACTCCCTTTGTCATCCCTAAATGAGATACCTCATAAATGCACCTTGTTACTGATTATCGATCCTTGAACAAAGCCACAATCAAAACCCATTACCCCCTTCCCTAGACTGAGGAACTAATCGACACCCTCCAAGGAGCTAAGTTGTTTACTAAATTTTATTTGACAAACAGCTACCATGAAGTTCGAACGAACCAAGATGATGTTTGGAAAACAACATTCAAGACCAAATTTGGTCTTTTTGAGTGGAAATTCATGCCTTTCGGTCTCACCAACACCGAAACCACTTTCATGAGGCTCATCAATGACATCTTTAGAGCACATTTGGGTCGATTGTTTTTCATCTAATTATATGACATTCTCATCTTCAGTTGGACATGGGACACTCACATGCAACATGTCCGACAAGTTCTCCAAATTCTCCAAGAACACAAGTTGCAAGTCAAAGAGAAGAAGTCATATATTGGTTAGACTTTAGTTCCATATCTTGTCTTTATGGTCAACTCAGAGGTTATTCAACTAGATCCAACATTCATCCAGGCATTCAAACAATGGTCTCTACCTTCTTCATATAAGGATTTGAAAACATTTTTGGGTGGCATCAATTTATATCGTAAGTTCATTCCTTGTTTTTAAAATCTTACTCAACCTTTGCATCAACTCTCAAATAATTCTTCTACATTCATCTCGACCAAAGAAGAAACTACTCACTTTTCTTAGATCAAAGATGTTGTTCTCTCATCTCTTGTTTTACATCTGCTAGACCTCTCCCAACCCTTTGAGATTGAGTCTGATGCCTCACAATATGCTATTGGTGACATACTTAAACAAGGAGGACACCCCATTTCTTACCACTCTGAAACACTATCCGAGGCAAAGAAAAATTATAGTACCTATGACAAGGAATTTTATAGTCTGGTGCAAGCGCTCAAACAATAGAGGCATTTATGAAATTTAGGGTAGTTATAACGCAAAGGGGCTTGGATTTTCATCATTAGATGAGTGGTCCTCATACGTAAATGATTCAGATGTTTAGAAACCTGGTGATGATATGGTTACAAATTTTTTTTACCCCTTTGAGGATGACTTGTCACAACAAACTGAGAGTGATGTTTTGTCATCCTTTGATAGATACCCTTTTGAGCATGCAAATTTGTTTTATGAGGAATTTCAACTGTGGTTCTTATACTTTGAGGAATACCAGGACATGGACATGACAAAGAAATCAGAGGATCACTTGTAATATACCAGATATAAAATGTATGCAGAACAAAAATATAATGCTAGAAATGGAAGAATAACAACAACATAACCAAAACATCCACCACAGTAGCACTGAAATGATATGAGAATAATAATAGAAATAACACTTTGAATGTGAAAGAAATATTCATGGGCCTCTTCGAGGGGGAAACCTCCAATTGAGAAGATCTCTATTAAGATAATATCCAAGTTAGGGTTCTCATACCCTCGACTCCTATTTATACTAAAAAGAAACATCTAGAGGAAGATCCTTCTAGAATCGAAAGCTTCTATTAGGTCTTCTTACATCTGCCTTATTCTATTTTATTTAAAGGCCTTATTAATATTGACCTTTGTTACATTTGAATATATTGTTCTACCTATGTGTAGATTAGGACCCTAACATGTCCTACCCCTTAACAAAAACCTTGTCCTCAAGGCTTGAGATGAGAAAATTGTTGCAGAATGGTAGCTGGTTCCCAAGTGGCATCTGTTGGAGTTGTATCTTTCCATTGGACTAGCACTTCCTTGATGGTTCTTTGACATATGAGACACTCACACTGGTCCAAAACTACTTCTGGTTGTAGCCAAATGGATCCTTCTTCAGCTAACTCTAGAAGGTCAGTTTGAATTTATCACTTAGCTCCAATCACCTTCGTTAAGCATGAAACATGAAAAATAGGATGTAGCTTCGAATGGTTGGGCAAAGATAACTGATAGGATACTTGTCGCACACGCTTGAGAATGGTATAAGAACCATAAAATTTGGGTGCTAACTTCTGACAATGGTCGACCTTGAGGGAAGTTTGCTTGTATGGTTGTAGTCGAAGAAACACCTGATCCCCTTCTGCAAATTTACATTCAAAGCAAACTTGATCTACTTGTTGCTTCATGTGATTTGTGCCATGACCATATTCTATTTGAGGGTATGAAGAATATCCTCTCAAGCTGTAAGTGTTAGGTCAACCGCTTGGACCTTTGAGGCACCCGATAAGTATGAGAGAACTGAAGGTGGCTTCTATCCATATACCACTTCAAAAGGAGTCATGCGTGTAGTTGTATGGTATGAAGTGTTGTACCACCATTCAACTAGGGGTAACCATTAAGCCCACTAATTTTTCTTTTCCGAGGAAAAAATCCTCAAATATGTTTCCAAACACTTGTTAACAACTTTCGTTTTTCCATCAGTATGGGGATGATAAGATGTGCTATGATGAAATTCGATGCCTTGTATCTTGAACAATTCTTGCCAAAATTTTCTTGTGAAAGTTGGGTCACAATCAGAAGCAATGGAGTGCGTCACGTCATGAATCTTGAAGACCTGATCCATGGATATTTGAGCCATTGTATATGCTATAAATGGGTGTTGAAGGGTGCATAAATGAGCATACTTGGAAAGGTGATCAACAACAACCATGATGACTAATTTATTTCCTAATTTGGGTAAGCCAGTAATAAAATCCATAGATATATCCTTCCAAATAACAAGTGGAATCGGGAGTGGTTGTAGTGTGCCTAGAGATTTGACTGTTTCTCCCTTGTTGTGTTGACACACATCACATTCAATGAAAAAATTATGAATGTCTTGTTTCATACCATCCCTGAAAAATGAATGTTTGACCCTGTCATAGGTTTTGGTGAACTCGGAGTGCCCTGTTGTGGGTGTAGCATGAAGCACATAAATTATCGTGGATTTAAGCTTTGATTGTTTACTTAAATACAAACATCCTTTGGATGAAAGTTCATCATGGAGCCAAGGGTAACCTAGGGAATTTGGAGCATTGGAATGAAATTATTGGATCAACTGTGAACTTTTAGGATCTTGTAGCCATTCCTAGCAAACGATTTGGAGCCAATCTGGTATAATGAATCAAAGAGAAAAAAGGGATCCTTCATCTTCATATTTTCAAGAAAGTGCATCTGCAACCACATTGTCTTTTCCTTTCTTGTAAATGATCTCATAATCATATCCAAAGAGCTTATTCACCCATTTTTGTTTTTCTAGGGAGGAAATGTGTTGTTCCAGAAAACACTTGAGGCTTTGGCGGTCTATCTTAATTTGGAAACGTTGCCCCAATAGATAAGGGTGCCAGAGATCAATGACATGCATAATATCCAACATTTCCATTTCATAAATGGATTTTCCCAGATTTCTTTTAGATAGTTTCTTGCTAGTAAAGGCCAAAGGTCAACCCTCTTGCATAAGGAAAACACCAATTCCTTTCCTTGAGGCATCAAATTCCAACACAAAGGTCTTTGTGAAATCAGGAAGGGCGAGGACTGGAGTGGTGCACATGGCCATCTTCAAGGTTTGAAAACATTGAGCAGTGGATGGAGTACAAATGAAAGAGTTTTTTTTGAGGAGAGCAGTGAGGGGTGATGCAATCTTCCCATAATTCTTAACAAACTTGTGATAATACCTTTTTAAGCCCAGAAATCCATGCAAGATGTTAAGAGTCTTTGGGTGAGGCAAATATTTCATAGCTTCAATATTTTTAGGGTCCACCCTGATTCCATCCTTGTTGACGCAAACTCGTGCCCTTTATGGCATGGACACTCTCGCTAGGACCTTCCTTCCCATGACCCGAAGAGCTGTAGCACCCTTCAAATCCCGTATCGGGACTTCTTGTCACCCATAGGCCTCTCTATTGATCCCCAGCAATCGCTTTGGGAAATCGGGTTTCACGGTATCGCGAACCCTACACAAACTCCTCGTGCAACCCCAAACTCTGAACCCCAAACTTCGATGGTCAATGGTCAACGGATCGGGATATCGCCACTCGCAATGTCAACAACATGCCTTTTCCAAAACCCTGAGCCCCAAGGTGTCGATTCTTGATAAAACACCACCTGGACTCTCCTTTCTTTCGGGCCCCACTCTGCCCCATCACTTTGGGATTTCGTGGATCGTGAATACTCAACACAAAGTTCCCTGCTTTTGGAAACCTCGAACGCCGAAACCCCGATTCTTCGAGTTTGTGCCACCTGTCCTTTCAACGATCGACGGCTCCCACGAAATTAGGAAATCGCAACTTGCAATTTCGACGTGCATGCAACTCTTACACACGCCAAACCTGATATGCCGAAATGCGATGGCAAATGAGTTCCACTGCGCTTGGAGGTTAACTCTTTCTCAAGAGTTCAAGTCGTCGATTCTCTTCCTCTTGAAGAGTTTTCCTGCTCCGACGCTTCTCCCGTTCAGACTTCTCCTGGGTCTGTTCCACAATACCTGTAAGGAACTCTCCCTCCTGATCTTTCACCAACTTTCTAATCGAGATGACTCTGGGTTCAATTCCTCCATAAGATCACATACGCAGCGTATGAAAGAAATACGTAGCAAGAAGCAAATATGCAAAGGCATAATGCCAACAGCACACAGAAAATAAACAAATCCATGGAATTTAACCATGACTCTCATGTCCTTCTCTTCCCAGGCTTAACTCTAAAACTTCAACTTGACCTGCACTTCACCTGCACGGTTCGAATAACTCAGCATGACTTCTGAGAAAACAAAGATGAGGGTTTAACTGTCCAGCCTCCTCAATGCACTCTATGGAGAGGTACTCCACTGCACTCTATGCAGGAATATCTCAGCTTAGACAGAGAAACGATTTAAAATCAATCTCTCAATCCCTCAAATTTCGAACCTGCCATGCAATCACATATGCAACATATAGACAATAGGCAAAACAATAAGCAAACATGCAACAACATAATATCAACAACACACAGAGAATAATCACAGCCATGGAATTGAATCAAAACTTTGCTATTAACTCAATATCTATACATGGGGATTCTTCACCAGTTCTCTGAGTTGCTCTCCTTTGCTCCTCTATGCTAATGTTGAATAATAATATCAATTATAGAAGGAGGGTGTCTATATTCGTTTTCCCTCCTGGAAGTAAAACTGTCTAATCTACAACTAACCCTATCTATCAGCATTAAAACCATTAAATGCCTTCCTATCTATAATACAATACAAGTGCGCTAAACTTTGAATGCCTTTAGTTAAATGGTGGCACAACAATCTTCAACGTGATTCAAAAAATGTATGAGCTGGTGTTGTCCAGTTGTTCTTCTCTTTCCTCCACGCTGGCTCGCTTGATGAAGTCGTAGATGCTCCTGCATCATACTCCTCGGCTCAAAAGATTTCATGGGCTCCTGTCCATGAGATCCTGCACAGTCTGCCCATGCTTTTGAATCAATGTCTCTGTTTCCTAGCTGGCATCCTCCGCTAGGTGATTTTTCCATTTCACCAGGTACTCAAAATATTGCTTTCTTCTGGTCTTCCTACCTGCTCTTTTATCTAGTATGCACTCCATCTCAGGCTTCTGGGCAACTAGAAATTGCTTCTGCCATTGGACCACTGGTTCCTCGGTTCCAGTGTCTGCTTTATCAGTTCTGTAGGGGTATAAGTCCGAAATATTGAAAATTGAAGATACCCCGATGCCCTCTGGCAACTCAAGCTCATATGTGTTTTCCCCAAACTTCTTCAGGACTCTGCATGGCCCAATTTTCTTCATCTTGAGCTTTTTATACGTCCCCCTCGGGAACCTTTCCTTCCTCAGGTGCACTAGAACCATGTCTCCAACTTCAAACTGAAGTTGTCTTTTCCTCTGATCGGCTCTGCACTTATACTCCTGGTTCGCCTTCATCAGTCTTTGCTTCACTTCTGCGTGAAGTTCCTGCATTGCTTCAGCGAATTCCTCAGCCTTCACGCTGCTAGTTTCAGCCTGTTCTGACTCCCTGAGCTCATATACTCCTCACGGCTGTGTCCCATAAAAAATTTCAAATGGGATCTTACCTGTACTCTGATTCAAAGAATTGTTGTACGCAAATTCTGCCTGTGGTAGGATCTGATCCCAACTGCTGTGATGCTCTATCACCAGACTCCTCAACAGATCCCCCAAGCTTCTGTTGACTACTTCGGTCTGCCCATCTGTCTGCGGATGGTAAGCAGAGTTGAATTCCAAGTCAGTCCCTAGCTTCCTCCATAGCATCCTCCAAAAATTACCTATGAATTTGGTATCTCGATCCGAAACTATGCTTTTCGTTAATCCATGCAATCGCACAATCTCTTTGAAAAATAAATTGGCGATGTGGGTTGCATCTCTGGTCTTATGACACGGGATGAAATGCGCCATCTTCGAAAACCTTTCCACCACCACAAAGATGGAATCAACTCCTCGTTGAGTTCTCGGTAAACCCAACAGAAAATCCATACTAATGGCTTCCCATGGCCTCTCGGGTACGGGTAATGGCTGATAGAACCCTGTGTTCTACTTTCGGCCTTTTTCATGTTGACATATCCTGCACCTGTAAACAAATCGTTTTACATTAGCGCACATGCCAGGCCAATAATATGATTCTCTCAACTTGGCGAAGGTCTTATCGTGTCCAAAGTGACCTGCTAAGCCCCCACCGTGTTTCTCCTTCACCAAATTCTCTCTCATAGAGAAATCTGGGATGTACAATTGATTGCCTTTAAACAACAATCCATCCTAGATCAGGTAGTCAATCCACGGACTCCTATCCGTGAGAACTAGGTTCTCGGCTGCCTCGTATGCCTCGCAAAAGTTTGCGTCACCTGCATACATATCTTTCAGATTTTCAAAACCTAAGGTTTTGACTTTGAACTCCTACAGCAGCAAACATTTCCTGCTCAAGGCATCAACCACCTTGTTCGCAGTCCCCGAAATGTGCTTTATCACAAATGTAAAATTCTGCATGTATTCCACCCACTTCGCATGCTTCTAGCTCAACTTCTCCTGTTGACTCACGAACTGCAATGCATGGTTGTCGCTGTACAGGACAAATTCCTTGGGTATGAGATAATGCCTCCACTTATTTAAGGCTTGAATGATGGCATCAAACTCTTTATCATACGTGAAGTACTTCATCTTCGCATCATCCAGCTTCTCGCTATAGTATGCTACAGGCCTGTCATCCTGACTCAAAACCCCTCCAACAGCATATCCACTAGCATCACACTTCACCTGGAAGGTTTTCTGAAAATCCGACAGCACTAACACTAGCTAATCGGTAACTTTCCGTTTCAACAGATTGAAGCTCCTTTCGGCCTCTGTTGTCTAGTGAAAAACTTTGTGTCGTTTCTTCACGGTATCCATCATTGTTGTGCTAATTCCACTGAAATTTTGAATGAACTTTCGGTAGAGACTAGCCAGTCCATGAATGCTCTGTACCTCAAAAATATTCCTCGGCGATGGCCAATTCCTGATTACTTCAACCTTCTCAGGATCCATCTTCAATTCATTTGCCAAGATCACAAAACCCAAATAAATGAGCTCTGTCTGCATGAAGGAACACTTCTTCAAATTGATCAGCAGCTTCTCCTGTTGTAGCCTCCTCATTACAATGGCCAAATGCCTCAGGTGTTCAGCCTTGCTCTTGCTGAAAATTAGTATGTCGTCCAGGTATACGACCACAAATTTGCCAATGAATTCCCACAGGACTTCGTTCATCAGCTGCATAAAGGTGCTAGGCGCATTTTTCAACCCAAACGACATGACCAACCATTCGTACAAACCCTCATTTGTTTTGAATGTTGTCTTCCATTCATCTCCCTCTCTCATCCAGATCTGATGATATCCGCTCTTGAGATCAATCTTGGAAAAGTAGTTTGCCCCACTAAGGCAATCCATCAAATCATCCATTCTCGGCAGTGGAAATCTGTATCTGATGGTAATTTTATTAATCGCCCTGGAGTCTGTGCACATTCTCCAGCCTCCATCCTTCTTCGGAATCAGTACCATTGGAACAACACATGGACTGAGACTCTCTCTAACCAGTCCTTTATCCTGCAAATTTTGTACATGCCTTTTTACTTCCTCATTCTCCTGAGGTGTCAACCTATACACTGCCTTATTCAATAGACTTGCTCTGGGTATGAGGTCAATGTGGTGACTCACACTCCTCATCGATGGTAACGAACGAGGTAGTTCATCCACGATGATATTAGCGAACTCTCCCAGCAGTTCTTGAATCTCCTCTGGTAAGTCATCCACTCTGGTGCTTGTCAGGACAATTCTCGGCTTCCTGAAAACAAAGAATTGTGGGTCCTCATCTTTCTCCAGCTCCGTGAGAAGTTCCTTCCCACTCATGAGAAGTATGGTACTGCTCACTTCCGGCTTCACTTCCTTATCCTTTACTGGATGTAAGGTATGTGATCTCCCATCCTTCTCCAAGGTGTATGTGTTCATTCTCCCATCATGAACAAGATGTCGGTCATACTGCCAAGGTCTACCCAATAAAACATGACAGACATCCATGGGAATGACATCACACAGAATTGCATCCTTATATTCACCCATTTTAAAATTGACCAAGCATTGCTTTGTAACACATACCTGGTGTCCTTTCTGCAGCCATGTCACTTTATATGGACTCAGGTGTTTGTTCATTTTCAGCTCTAGCTTCTCCACCATCTCGGTCGAGACGAGATTATCGGTGCTTCCACTGTCCACTATGACCTTGCATTTCCAGCCCTTGGACTTGCAAGTCGTCCGGAACAGTCTGTATCTCTGCGCTGAGCTGGCCACTTCCTTCTTAGGTTTCAGGAGCGCCTTGTGCACTGTCAGTGACTCCCCACTTCCAGTGTTTTCATACTCCACATCATGCCTCTGCGCCTCAGCGACGTGAGCTTTTCCTTTGTCCATTTTCCTATTTGGACAGTCCACGGCTTTGTGTCCATATTTCCCACATGTAAAACATGTGATAATTCCTCCTCTACCTCTTCCTCTACCTCGGGTACGAGGAAAAGTGTTGGTGTCAGCATATCCTCCTTGCTGATCATCTTGCTGCCTCCTCGGCTCAGCATATTGTTGCCTTTGCTGTGAGGTTCCACCTCTTTCAGCTTTTTCCTGAGGCTTCTTCCACTCCTCCTTGGGCTTTTGAGTTCTCTCTTGGGCAACTGCTTTGCCTCTGGGTTGGCTTCTGCCTCGCCCTCGCTGTCCCTTATTGCGGCTCAGCTTCTCTTCGGCTTTTAGAGCCATCTGGTATGCATCCTCAACTGTTCATATGGTGACCATGCTCAATTCATTTTGAATGTCATACCTAAGACCATTCAGGTATCTCGCCACCTTTTCGTCATCACTCTCCCGATGACCAGCTCGAATGTTGAGCCTATAAAATTCCTTGGTGTATTCCTTCACCGTCATCATCTTCTGTCTCAGTTTCTGCATGCGCCCTAATAGAGTGATCTGGTAGTCTCTCGGGATGAACTTCTCCTTCATCTTGGCGATCATCCGATCCCAGCTCTTGATCTTATGTTTTCCTTCGGAACGCCTGTCTGTCTGCAGCTCGTCCCACCATAAGGTTGCATGTCCTTTTAGCTTGGTAATAACATGCCTTATTTTCTTGTCCTCCTCGATATCTTCATTATCGAAGTAGGTATCCAATGCTCGGATCCAATCCAACAATTCCTCTGCATCTAGACTTCCCTCGTAGACGGGAATGTCCATATTCATCTTCAAGCTCATCCTCAAAATGGCTCTAATCAGCCTTTCGGTTGATGCATCCTCTACCATGACCTCCTGGACATCGTGTCCAGCTTCCTCTTCAATCTCAAGATCACTGAACCTTGCTGCACCAACACCACGTCTCTGGGTGGTCTCCATTTCTTCAAGTCTGGCTCAAAGATCTCTCATCTCTCGCTCTATTTCAGCATTTCCTACTGGTCTACCCCTTCTTCGGGCATCCCTGTCCTCACGATCAGGAGATTGCCTCTCTCTTCTGGGTGGCATGGTGAAATCTGCTTCTCTCTGCTACCTGAACAAAGAGAGCTCCACAACCTTGGAGGTCAGCTCTGATACCACTCTGACGCAAGTCGTGTGTATCAAAGTGCTTCCTCCTTCTCCTCCTCTTCTCTCTCCTGCAATATACAGACAAGATCTTCAGGCTCTGATACCACTTTGATGCAAACTCGTGCCCTCTATGGCATGGCCGCTCTCACCAGGACCTTCCTTCCCATGGCCCGAAGAGGTGTAGCACCCTTCAAATCCCGTATCGAGACTTCTTGTCACCCACGGGACTCTTTGTTGATCCCCAACAGTCACTTCGGGAAATCGGGTTTCATGGTATCGCGAACCCTACACACACTCCTCTTGCAACCCCAAACTCCGAACCTAGAACGTCGATGGTCAATGGTCAACGGATCAGGATATCGCCGCTCGCAATGTCAACAGCATGCCTTTTCCAAAACCCCAAGCCCTGAGGTGTCGATTCTTGATCAAACACCACCTGGACTGTCCTTTCTTTCCGGCCCCACTCTGTCGTGTCACTTCGAGATTTCATGGATCGCGAATCCTCAACACAAAGTTCCCTGTTGTTGGAAACCCTGAACGTCGAAACCCCGATTATCCAGGTTTGTGCCACCTGTCCTTTCAACGATCGACGGCTCCCACGAAATTGAGAAATCGCAACTCACAATTTCGACTTGCATGCAACTCTTACACACGCCAAACCCGATATGCCGAAATGTGATGGAAAAAGAGTTCCACTGTGCTTGGAGGTTAACTCTTTCTCAAGAGTTCAAGTCGTCGATTCTCTTCCTCTTGAAGAGTTTTCCTGCTCCGACGCTTCTCCCGTTCAGACTTCTCCTGGGTCTGTTCCACAATACTTGTAAGGAACTCTCCCTCCTGATCTTTCACCAACTTTCTACTCGAGATGACTCTCAGTTCAATTCCTCCATAAGATCACATATGCAGCATATGAAAGAAATACGTAGCAAGAAGCAAATATGCAAAGGCATAATGCCAACAACACACAGAAAATAAACAAATCCATGGAATTTAACCACGGCTCTCTTGTCCTTCTCTTCCGAGGCTTAACTCTGAAACTTCAACTCGACCTGCACTTCACCTGCATTGTTCGAATAACTCAGCACGACTTCTGAGCAAACAAAGATGAGGGTTTAACTGTCCAGCCTCCTCATCGCACTCTATGCGTAGGTACTCCACTACACTCTATGCAGGAATCTCTCAGCATTGACAGAGAAACGATTTAAACTCAATCTCTCAATCCCTCAGATTTCGAACCTGCCATGCAATCACATATGCAACATATAGACAATAAGCAAAATAAGAAGCAAACATGCAACAACATAATATCAACAACACACAGAGAATAATCATAGCCATGGAATTGAATCAAAACTTTTCTATTAACTCAATATTTGTACATGGGGATTCTTCACCAGTTCTCTGAGTTGCTCTCCTTTGCTCCTCTATGCTAATGTTGAATAATAATCTCAATTATACAAAGAGGCTGTCTATATTCGTTTTCCCTTCTGGAAGTAAAACTGTCTAATCTAGAGCTAACCCTATCTATCAGCATTAAAACCATTAAATGCCTTCCTATCTATAATACAATACAAGTGCGCTCAACTTTGAATGCCTTTAGTTAAATGGCGGCGCAACAATCTTCAACGTGATTCAAAAAATGTATGAGCTGGTGCTGTCCAACTGCTCTTCTCTTTCCTCCACGCTGGCTCGCTTGATGAAGTCGTAGATGCTCCTGCATCACTTGTCAACCAGATGACCCAAGTATTCTACTTCTAAGGGTCCAAAAGAACATTTAGACTGTTTTAGGAAAGGTTGGTGCTGAGAGGTTAGATGGAGAACTCGATCCACACAAGGAAGATGGTATTTCCATGTTTTTATGTAGATGAAGATATCATCAAAGAAAACTAAGACAAAATGGTGGAGAAAAGGATGAAAGACATGATTCATGAGGCTTTGGAAGGTGGATGGGGCATTACACAAGCCAAAGGACATGACCAAAAACTCATAGTGTCCCCCATGATTTCTAAAGGTAATCTTTGGAATATATGCATCTTTCATACGTATCTAGTGGTAGCTCAAATGAAGATCCAGTTTACTGAAGAATTGGGCGCCACTCACTTCATCCAAGAGGTCATCAATGATAGGAATGGGGAATTTGTCTTTGATGGTAAGTTTGTTGAGGGCACAGAAATCAGGACACATTCACCAATAACCTTCTTTTTTCATGACCATGAGCACAAGAGAAGAGTAGGGGTTTGTACTAGGGTTGATAACACTTGAATTAAGGAGTTCCTAGACCATTTTCTCAATTTCATTTTTTGTGGAAAATGGGTGATGATATGGATGGATATTTGGAGGAAGGCTTCCGAGTAAAAGGGGAATAGAATGATCATGAATACCACAAGAAGGAGGGAGTCCTTGGGGAGTGGAAAAGACTAATTATTGTTGAGAAAGGATGGCTTGGAGGTCTTGTGGGACTGAGGGTGTTTCTATTTCTTGTATGGAATGGACCTAAATGACCTTTTTTGAGAAGCTTTTCCATGCAATGGGAACTAATGATATCGGGTGAAATGACATTGATACCTTGGAACTTATATTGGTGGCCCTCCTAGTCGAATTGGATGCTTAAATATTTAAAATCCATGAGAATGGGACCCAAAGTCCTTTTCTAGATTGCACCCAATACAATGTCACAACCTCCCATGTCAATAGAAAACATATGGGATTTCAGGTGGTAGTCACCAATTTTGAGATGAACATTTTCACAACACCCTCCACATTTCATGGAGCCACCATTGGCAATCATGATTTGGAAATTATTAACGGCATGGATGTAGCGATTAGTTTCTTGGGCAGTGTGGCGATGAATAAAATTATAGGTATTGAAACTATCAACTAGAATGATGACTTTCTGATGCTTGATGTAACCGATTAGCTTCAGGGTTTTGGGAGCGAAGAAGCTAATGAGAGCATTGAGGGAAATGATCACTTCTAATTCTCTTTCGAAATATCCTTGGAGATGGACATAAAAAGATTTTGGTCTTTACACTTGTGGCCCAGGAAATATTTTTCATCATAGTTATAAAAAAGGCCTTGAGTTTCCATTCAACCATTTCATCCCTGGTCAATTTTTGGATCTTTAGTGGAGCAGAGGGAGTAGTGGGATTTACTAGTTTAGGGCGGGGGATAAAGGAGGGTTTTCTGTTTTGAGAAGATACAACCTATTGTTCCTCTTTAGCTCTTTTAGTAGCCTCCACCCAACTCTGAGGCTGAGCCATGAGGACATGGGCCCGAATCTCATCCTTGAGGCCGTTGATAAAACATTCTTGAAAAAAACCATTAGACATGCCCTCTGTTCTACAAGCCAGGCACTCAAAGGCATTTATAAAGTCTTCCATTTTTCCTAATTGCCTCAAATTTGTCAAACAGCCCAAATGGTTTGTGTTAGTTTCAAAGCATTCATAAATCTCTTCCACAAAGTGTGTCCAAGCAATATAACCTTGACGAGAAGTTTTTCTCCATTGCCAACATTGCCAACGTTCTTTATCTAGATGGAGAACAACATACTCGAGTTTGGCCAAGCCATATATAATTCCTTATAAAGAGAACTAATGTTCCATTTGGGTTACCCAACTAGTGGGGTCCGAGCCATCAAATTTGGTCACATCCACCCACAAAAGGTGTAGATCACGTTGAAAGTGATGGTTCTTAAAGTTATGGGAATGAGGGGAATGGTCACCTTGAGTATGTGGAGGTGAGGAAGAGGAAGGGTTATCTGTAGGGATATGTAGTTGTAGAAAATCCAGGTCCTATCAGCAAGACTTCTTGGTCTGTCTTTGACCAAGCTAAGTCACTAAGTTTTCTGCTGTCATAAATTGTTTTACTGTTGTTTTATAACAGCCATCTGAAAAGTTTGTTTGCTGATGTGTTATGGTTGTTGTTTCAGTGATTGGGTGCCCTTGCAAGTAGTTTTCTGTTAGATAATTTTTACATATACTTCCCAATAAACAACAACACACCTATCTAATCTTTTGATGCTGAAATATGGACAGAAATAAGAGCTTCCTAACAACAACTAAAATGCATGTGTAGACACAGGTATTTTTGGTCTAAGACCCTGGATAAAACCCCCCTGGGGAAAACCAGTTT
>JZKD02S1667762.1:0-12411 GCA_000966675.3 Picea glauca
CTCATCCGGCTGCGGAAACAAATATTGGATCATTTTATTTGTCCCATCATCTTATTCCATGGGATCATTAACTGGATTTGTCCCATCATCTTCTTCCATGTTATCCTCATTTGCTTGGTCATGATGATGTTCCTCAACTTGTACAACATCATTTCTACTAATACTTGGTGCAATATTCTACAGAAAGTTAGAGGGCAACTCTAAGTTTATAATTACAAGCAATCATGCAAAATTAGTGTATACTATAACAAACATTCAAACAATATATATACATATATATATTATTTTATATAAAATTGACAGAATAAAAAAAGATAATGAATAAATAGTTAATTACCATGGGATGATATTCATTCGATCTGTCATCAATGTGCCCATATTTCCTACAATGTTTTGTAGTTGTTGCTATTAAAATTCTTACGGGATGTCTAAGGAAACATTTTTTACAAGGGCAATAACATCTACCATCACCCTTTTCACCCGCTTTACTTTTTTCCCCACCTCCAACAACATTTTGCGACATTATTTCGCACAAAATACCCTTTCGGAACTGTCGTTCTTATAGAGAGATTGTCGCAACATCTTTAAATCATGAAATATTTATATTCCAATTTTAGTTCACGATCGTCACAATTGCGACGACCGTGACCTAAAAATATTTATTTTTTTTACCAATTTATTTGTCATTTTTAACGGTCAATTTTAACGTTGGGTCAGTTGTCACTCTTGCGACGAACGTTGACCATATTAATTTAAACAAACTAGATTCGTCGCTCTTGTGACGAACATTGACCATATTAATTTAGTCAAAGTACATGCATCGAGATAGCGACGAATACGGGGTGGATTTAGAAAAATTGAACTTTTTCTCTTGCATGTTGCGACGAAAGAGTACTTTCGTCGCAAGTGGTCATCGCAAATTTTTCAATATGTAGTAGTGGTTGACAGCTCCATCAAATCTCATGCTCCACATCTCATTTTATGCATTGTCCTACTTCTTTGAAAACATCTCAATTCGTTGATCAGCGTTATCTTTGACAGCTATATCAATCTCTGGCCCTTTTTCTTCAAAACATATATCATTGAAGAAAATAGAAGAACCCAACGCAATCTCCACAGAGTAGATGGGATGGTTATTCATTTGTCACTTGTTGTTAACCATGTATTTGAGCAAAAACTCTATGTATAATCTCTTATCTTGACCAAAGACATGGATAGTGGCATATGACATATCCATCTGAAGAGTTCCCTTCAACTTTGCATCCCATGACCTGAATAATAGCATACCAAACTTGGGAGGGATATCAGCAACCACTAAATCCATGACCATATTCTTTGCTGGAATTTGAGACAAAGACACCACTAGATCTTTGATTAGTCCTAAGCATTTCACCTTCCTTGAATCAAAGGATAAAATATATTTGTAAGCCCTTGTGATGTCAAGGCCCAACTGGTCCATGACCACCTTGGGAATCAGGTTATGGGATGCTCATGAATCCAACATGGCATTGTGTAGAGTCATATCATGGATCTTCAGGCTGACATAGAAAGGGGGAACCTCTTCAGCATCACTATTTTCCTCTACATGTGGGCCAAATAACATGGCAGGGTGATCATCTTGTATGTTTAAAGTGTCATAATTTTGTTCCATCTTAAGCATCTTGATGATGTGATTTCTATATTCATTGTTCTTGATCAGTTCATTGAATGGTACAGAAATCTTAATCTTCATCTCACTTTCAAAATTAAAGGAGTATGAGGTTTTATCTACCTCTTTGGTGACTGTCTCTTTTCTTGTTTCAGGTACCTTTTTCTGGGATTCTTCCTTCTGCTTTCCTTTGTCTACAACATCGTTTGCAGTAGAGTCATTTTTGGGTTGACTTGAAGAAGGTATGTTATTATGAGATTCTTTTGTGGGGTTTCCCTTTGGAGGATTTCCCTTTGGGGGGTTCGCATGCACTTTCTGATTTCAAAGATTATATTGTCTTTGGAATTGCATGATGGCATTCTGCAACCCTGTTTGGTAATATTCTCTTTCTACTGACAACCTGTCGTCATTTTCCTACATGAATATTTCATTAGAATCCATGAACTGGTCATGTTCCTCTTTAGTCAAAAATACTTATGTCTCATCACCATCACAGCAATGCATGTTGTCTTCAAAATTGTCATCATAATTCTCATTTACGTAGTTATTTTGAAAATGAGGTATTATTTGATGATCCCCCTGATTTCCCTGATTCCCTTGATTTCTCTAATCTCTTGGTCTGATTTATGGGACAGTTGGTCTTCTCTTATTTTTGGGTGGAACATCAGTTTTTTCTCTGGTGTTAGACTTATTTTCTAAATCCATTCTCTCCATCATTTTCTCCATAGTTTTCATAATCATTTCAAACCTTTCTTCTGATGTTTGTGAGGTTCAAGGTTGTGCCTTATCTTGAACTTTGTTCATGTACCTTCCAGAGTCAGCTTTGATCTTTCATGAGGCCATTAGATTCACTTCCACCTCTATTGCATCGTTCATCATGTCATCTAATGAGGTAGATATTTTTTCCCTCAACAACAAAGAAAAATCACTTTCAAAGGAATCATCATATCTGAGTTGAGCAGCTTTAGGGAGGTTTACCTCAGTAGGAATTATATTATAGACCTTCACAAATCTGGATGAAAACTCGTGCACTGTTTCATTAGGTGACCTCCTCATGTTGTTGTATTGAGTTAACAATTGAAGGGGGGTTTTCTTGTCACCCCACTTTGCAAGAAAACTGGTTTTAAAGGCTTCAAAATATATGATACTAGTTGTTGGGAGAGCTTTGAACCACTTTCTCACTTACCTGAAAGAATTTGTGCAAACAAACTCATTTTTGCATCTTCAAAACCTACTTCTTATAAGTATATAAAATCATTGAACCATTCTAGATGTTTATGGGCTGACACACTGCCTTGAGCATCATACAGCTTAATCCTTAGAGAAAATCATGTAACTGAGCAGGGAGTACAAGAGGGGAAAACCTAGCTGCCATGACTGTTGTGAGGACTTGAAGTGGCTTTTGGTTTTGAGTGTGGATCACGACAGGTTTGGTAGAGGCAGCTAAAATCAAATCTTGGAACCTCTTCTAGTCAAAGATGGCCTTGTTCAAACAAGATTCAGATTTGGTTGATAAATTCGGCAAGATTCAAATTCAGCTGATAAATTTGTTCGGCTGATAAACAAAAGACAGAGGTAACCTACAAACCAAATTTAGATTTGGGTACTAGACTGCTCATCTCAGATAGGGACTGCTCATCTCAGATAGGGCTCTCTTGTGTCACTAGGTATTTGTTTGGTGATAAATTGGTAGGTTTAGCTTGTTTTTTAGGGGGGGTTTATAAAGTTGTTGGCAAGGAATGGGAGGGACACTCAGGGCTATGGAGTCAAAATTCTGAAAATGAATGAAAACATTGACTGGCCAGTAGAACTCTCCAGAGGATAAAGGCTAAGTGAGGTGATGAATCTGAGTTATAAATTGTAATTTGCAAAGTGTAAGAAGAAAAGGAAAACAAGTAACTGCATTAGAGAATTTATGAAATGAATTCTACATTAGTTATGAAGAAATTAACACAGTTTAAATTGCTTAAGGAAAGAGCATCACAAGATGAATTTTGGGCTTTTAAACTATCTAGTTTAAACAGAAGACAGTGCAAATGGATTTAAAGAACACGGGAAATACATACAAGGAGAGAAGACAAAACTCATATCACCACCATTAGAATATTTTCATGGAGACTTCAAAAGCTTCTGCATATGTATTCAATTCAGCTCCAGAAAATTATAATTGAGTTCAGAACAACTAAAAGGTGCCCTTGCACTTATGCCAGCATTAATACATTTGGAACTTCTAACATTTATACAATTCGAGTTCTTTTCAATTAGAAACCGATTACAATAGCTAAACTGAAGTGTTTCAGCTTCTAAAACTGACTACAATAATTACATTTGACAGTTTCGGTATGGGAATTGATTACAATGATTAATCAAAACGTTTCATGGATCAACAGTCGATTCCTCTGACTCTTCAACTTCTTCTTTTTCCATTTGTCTTGCTTTGGTCTTCGGTCGGATCTGCCACTTTGGTGACACTTGGGTGCTATCTGCTAGTTCCTAGAAAAATTCACTTTGTTTTACCCAACCGCATTATCTCTTTCCACTACAAGTCAGAAGGTATATCATAGTCCATCATTTCTTTAATTAGGATATCCAGGTCAATGCAAGAGGAATACATCATGGCTGGAAGTCCAATCTTTACTCGCAGTCCAATCTTTACCGTCTTGAACTAATTCAATATTTCAAACTTTGTGACCAATATTCCAACAGGGTTGCTCCTTTCAAGTTTTCCTCCAGGTTTTCAAACTTGGAGTGATCCATTCTGCATTGAGCGAGGCAAGAGTTTTATTCTTCCTGATCATATAATTTTCATTTTCCATCCCAAAATGGTGGGAGGCCTTTGATGAACAACTCTTCAAACAGATCTTTGAACTCCTGTATACTCTGCTCCATCTATATGGCCTTGGTTTGAACTTATTTCAGCAGGTTATGTTTGGCAATGACCCTCCTGGCCCAAATGATCAAAGTGGTCCTATCTTTGACCCCAATGGTCTGAATTTCTGCAATGGGGGTGGAATTTAGCAGGTTTATATCACTTTCAGCCCACTCTGAGGGTTTCTTTTCTAGGGTCTCATTTACAACACTGCACCTGCTTCTAGTTGTGATGGCCATGCTATTTTTGTCATTGATGAAGTTCAAGTACACCCTAAACTTGGCAATTTCAGTAGCATTAGAATCATAGATGATGTGTTTGGCTCCCTTCAACAATCCTTTGCCTCTCAACCTTGTTTTCAGCTTGCCTACTCTCTCCTGCAAAGCTTGATTCTCTTTTTGAAGTTGATCCATCCTCTCATCTTTTGTTTTCATTTCTTGCTTCAATTTCTCTATATCTCCCTTCAGACCTCTTATTTCTCCCACCTTCAGGCTAACTTGGGACATAGCCTGGACAAGTCCTTCAGTGCTTGGCCCAGGTTTTGTAGTAGAAAGTGCAGCTACATCCATATTTGGTACTTTTTTCTGTCCTTGTGACCAGTTCACTTTTTCTTGTTCCGGTTGTAATACCTTGGCCTTGTAATTCAATGCCTCTTGTCGAAATGCCTCCTTCTCCTGTTCTAGAGAAACCAGTTATGTTTTTTGTGGATTCTCTATGGTAGACATTTTTAGTTTCTTCTTTAAGCTTTGAATTAGATTGTCTTTTTCTTCTAAGGAGGATTTCACTCCCTGAGGGCCTTCAGATTCCAGCCTCTTGAATTGAGTTTGCCAAGCTCTGTTGGATGCTTTTTCTTACCTAAACTACCCTTCTAACTTAATTGCATAAGTTGACAGCTTTGAATTCTTCAAAATTAGACCCAAGTAATCTGAATATAGCATGTCATTGGTATTCCTGTGGAATTTCACTTTGTCAGGAGCAATGATGTTCTCATATTTCATATTGATCTCGGATACTTTATCCTCATTTGCAACAGCTATATTGAATGTCTTCTTCTCTACATCTCTCACTGTGAATATTGAAGACTTATGTTGAGATATATTTTCTATCTCAGGGATCAACTCCCTCATTTCACTCATAGCCAAGTTTCCTTTCTCAGCATATTTATTTTCCAAATCCTCTTTGGATTGATAGGATGCTCAAACTGCCTTATCAAAGATGTGCTTCTTGTTGCTGAAAGTTCTGGAGCTGCCTTCACTTTGGAGCTTGCTTCCTTTCCCAACTTCTACATTGTTGATGACACTCTCCACCATATCCATGTTTACCTATTCTTTGGGATCTTCCTCCTTCAGATCCACTATATGTGGGGATTGTGTGATCTTCATATTTTTAGGAGCAGTCTGTTGACTACTGGTGCCCAGGGCCTATGAACTTCTCCTTTTGTTGTAAACACTCACCTTGGGGACTTTAACTATCAACTTCTGAGGATTTTGTTGTGTTTGAGTCTGTTGCAGGGTTGCCTCCACTTGTTGTGTTTGAGTTGGTTGCAAGATTGCTTCCATATCATCACGGACATCTAAATTTGCCAATTTGTCAAAACCCTTAAGATGTTCATGCTCATAGGGGGCATGTTTGTTCATCAGTCTTCTATTGGATATGATCTGATGTGGATCATATCTTCTTCCATGTAGTTGTGCAAATACAAACTCCTTGATCTTGGCCTAGATTTAGGATAAACATGATCTTGTCTTAACAATGAAAGGTCCAATGATGAAAGGAAATTTTACGTTGGATGTCTTGTGTAACATCAGGAAGTGTTATGTTTCTAATATGATTCTTTGCATGATGAACTCCAAGGCAAAGACTCTGGGTGTCAAAAAAATAGGTAAAAGATAGGGGGATTCATGACAACCATATGCCCATATCATTGTTGAATGCATGAACAGCACCCAGTCCCCCACTCTGTTATCTGGGTTTGGTTGTAAATAACTCCTCATGTCATCTAGGACTCTTGGCAGACTAGTGTTGAAAATCAGGCTGTAAACCCTGGACATGACCTTGTTGATAAAAATGAGCATTGTAATTCTTTTGCATTCAGTTGATATGAATGTTGCTTCGGGGAACTCTCTCTTGTTTGTCTCCAGGAAGATCTTTAGCAAGTATGTGTAATACCTGAAATTTATTAGTGACTGAAAATGCACTAGTTACTTGTGGATATTATCAGCTATGAATCTATCAAAGATTATGCAAACTAACTGACTGGACTCTGACTGGAAAAATGCTAACAGAAAACATAACATGACCTCAACCACATACTTGTCATTATCTAGACCTAAAATCTAACTCAGTATGGAACATACTCATTGAACTTCAATAACCATGATATTTACACTCATTGGCATGGACAGACTCTTGGAAATATGTTCTGGTTTGACAATTGTTTGCAAAAATAGGTTTTTGACTTTCGGAGCGACATTTCCTGTAAACCATTATTATCTTTTCTTCTTCAAACAGTTCAGACACTACGGAGGGGGACTCGAGGGTTTATCAAATTGATAGATTATATACTCTACACGGGACCTCGAACCCTAGTTTATTTAAGACAACTTTTTCTTCCTGTGAATATTGCTTTGTGCACCAACCTATAAATTTGGGAAAGGGGAATGCAACCTCGATAGCATAAGGGACTATGGTGGCCTAGACTGCTTCAAGGAAGGGTATTTGTTTCCCTACATTATCTGACAGATAAGCTCTGGACATGGATATGGGTGAGATGGTTATTTCAGTGTCAAACAAATCTAAATCTCTATCAATTAGGGATTCTTCGTTTGACGTGGGATCTTGTTCTTCTACTAACATAATGAAAGGGTCCATAGCAGCGATGAAAAGTACATGTGAATGAGCATAAAATGTGTGATTTTGGCATACTGTTGAGATTTAGTTTGAATGGAGCGGTCGCGCCAATCTTTCAACGTTCCAGTAATTTGAAAAATAATAAAATAATGCCAAGTGCCCCCCCTTTATATACTTTTCCAATTTTGGGGACGAGGGGAAGCGATTTGGAGCAACCCTCTTATCGCCCTGAAATGCACCTGGTGGCACCATGTGTTCCCGAGCTGAAACCACGGTTTACCTTTCGGCCCACGTTCAGGAATTATCCTTCGCGCATGTTCTCCCCCCAAAACAATCCTCGATCGTTGATCTGCAGCACCCACGATCTGTGACCCATCGGGTGCCATCAACTCTGCTTTGCCGCTAGATTTAGCCTCCTCCCGCTAGATCTGGACCTATCCTCCAGTTTTTCATGCCTCCACATCAGTTTAGAGCCTCCCTAAGTCCTGGAAACTGGATTTTACATAGAAATTGTTATGGTGATAACACTACCCACAATCGAATCTTTAAATTAGTTATTGTTGAATACTCATTTAAATCCAAACATCTAATGTGTTTTGACCAAACTAAAATACTATCCTCAACCCCTTATTACTCCTTTTCCGCATTCAAGAATCTCTTGAAATTGAAAAGCATCCTCAAAGATGGCTACAAACTTAGCCAATCTTGGAAGCCCACCATCCATCACCTTGATGATTAAGCATCTTATGTTTAAATTTTATTTGTCATATTTTCTCATTCCTGACCCTAGTTGGTTTTTCACTTTGCCTCATCTTTCTCTCTTTGAAGTGTCCTTCTCCTTGCAATCCTGTGGTTGTTTTATTTTTCATCATTTTTCTTCATATAACTCACATCTCCTATTTTCTTTTCAAAAAAAATCCATTATTTCCTATTTATTAGAATATATTTTCTTCATTTTTTTATTATCTCACTTTGTTAAAGTCGACTAATTGAGCATTTAATTTAATTATCATCTAATCTTAATGGCTAATTCAATATTTTATTATTATTCCTCTTTGGAATCATAAACAGTCATTTGTTAAAATTCCTCCGTAAATGCAAACCTTAGCACTCGTTTCTAACATATTAGCTTCATTTATCCTTGATGATGGGTGGAGTGTTCACTCAAAATGTTGGACATTTCAAAACTTCTTACACAGTATTTATCCAGAAAGTTTGTCTAGGATTATGACTAACTCTGGAAACCTACATACTTCGGAGATAAGATAAGATATTGTATCAATGTATCATAAATGACTATTGACGTAGGCCAATGGGACTGTTAGGTACAATGACGTCTATACAATGTAGGAGTGTTACACACCAAATTCCCACAATATTAAGTGTCGCACTTATGTATCACATTTTACTAAGTGTTGCACTTATGTATCACTTATGTATCACATTCTACTAAGTGTCGATTTTTTGCACTTAAATGTCAGAACTCTATCATCATGTGGGAGTACTTGTCATGTTCCCTAGACACGATTGATAATAAATACTTCATTTGGAGGTTGAAATGCTACTTTTTCCTTGAGATTTTGGCCTTAATTGAGCTTCATCACCCCCTTCCCATATATAAGGAGTGATGATCACTTCCCCAGAATGTCCTAGGGAGCTATAGTCTCCCTATGCACAGCGATGAAGTTGTTGCAACCATTTTTCCTTGATTTGTGAAGTTGCTTCTGAGATTTTGCAGTTGGTTAAGGGATTGGTTCGACCTATCTCCTATTCAAGGCAAGGTCAATATTGTTGGTTGAGACAAATCCTCTTTTGACCACATCCTCTCCTAAAATCTATCAAATGGTTGTGATGCTTCCAAGCCTATATAATTAAGTTCATCCTTGAGTGAAAAGGGGGAGAGAACTTCAAAGTATCATACTTCTGATCTTGAGACATTCAAGAGATGAGAAGAATTAAGAGCATCATACTTATGATTGTGTGATATCTAAGGGTTGGATAGGAGATTTTGGAGAAGTTTCCTCAACATAAAACTTGAGATTCTAAGTGCTTCCATTTTGTTGGCTTTCCATTAATATACAACTTTTCCTATTCATTTCATGTTTATACATTCAAGTGTATGCATGTCTATTGTTGTTAAATTCATCATAGAAAGATGTATTTTCACTTAACAATATAGTGTGGAAGAAGGAGGTTTATCTTTGTTCTTTGTAGGTATTTTATTGCTCCTAGGAGCTTGGACATCAAGGTCAAAGGCTGGAGCGGCGAGGATAGGAATCGTAAAAAGGTAAGTCATCCATCTCTTCCTTCTCATTCTAATTGTTGAAATAGTTCTAGGGGGACGTAGTTCACCATTTGTTTTATTTTGTCTTGGATCAAGAGGGGTCTTGATCCAAGGGGGGTTTCACCTATCCACAAGGAGAACTTTACCATAACAGGGAGCACTAAAGTGGCACCTGTTGTTCATGAGTCTGTACTTAAGGCTTAAAAGTACAGTGTCAAGGCATCCGAAAGTAGGTGAAAGATGGGTAAGAGGGTAACGTCAACCTTCGGTAAAGGAAACTAAGGAAGATTTCTACGTTGGCGTTGTCTAGCTTCCAACTGTTCCTGAGTAGTTATATCTTGTTCAATGGTTTCCCATGAACGTTCAAGTTCGTCCCGATTATTAGCAGTTTTAAGGATTATGTCAAAAAGGTTTAAATCAATATGCGTTTGGTTCGATAGTCCGGGTTCGATATTAGGCTGTGTTGGTGCAGGGACAGTCATGGAGGAACAGTAAGAGTAGGAAAGGATTCAAAGAGATATTAAATGTTGTCTCGATTTGGTCGAATAAAAGAGAATTTTACGGTTTAAGAATAAAATAGGAATGCAAATTGAAGGCTCTTTCCCGTAACTGTATTATATTTTAATAAAAGGTGTGAGGTGAGAGAAAAACATTTAGATGCATATAACGCAAGGTTCCTGTCAAAGAGAAAACTCACATAAAAACAGAAGAGGAAATTAGTAAGGAAATAACTGACATAGCAAAGAATATATATAGAATTGAAAGTGCAGATTGATCTTACACCCGCTGATAGCTGGTGCAGAGGAAAGACAATAAACAATTACAGAAAATCGAAATCCTTTCGTTATAGTAGTGGTCGTATGAAAGTATAACGAAGCACATCAATTATGAATAATGGGATGAAATGAAACAAGAAATACGAAGAAACAAACTTGTAACACCAGTCTTGACGGAATCGAGAATCTCCAGATTTGCTTATATTAACTTCTCGAATGCAAAACTCTATTACAATCGACACAAAAAGGGTCCAGCCCTCATTATTTCTTTTTGTGATATATTTATACAATTTTATAGATCAGTTAGAATCTCAACTGTTACACAATTTTTATTACAACCGAGAGGATCACAATCGCTCCATTTCTCCTACTCTATCTTCACTTGGTGCCAGGTGCTCGTCTTCACGCGGATTCGGTGCAGGCGATACATCTTTCCAAAAACTGAGATACGAGCTGCGAAGGTTCCGCTTGACAGTTGGCCTCGGTGAAGTAACATTCTAGGGCTAACTGTTGCAACTTGTCCCCCATTTGTGCATCGACGATGTCGCGGGCACTTAGTTGTGCGCTGGGTTTGATCATGTGCTTATCAACTTTGGCCATGTCCACCATATCCATCTGAGAGATGTCGGTCGAATCTCTCTCATCCTTTTCCTTCATATCGAGTGAGATCTGTTCCACATTTATTTGCATCAATGCTTCTGCATCGCCTCGGCTGTCAATATCCAACAGCTCGCCATCTACGGAGTTAAAAGCTTCTTCTAAAGAGTGGGTTACCTTTTGGACTTGTTCCTTTCCCAGGGCAATGTTATGCTCACAATCTTTCAATAGAATAATTCCTCTGGTTTGTTCAGGGATGGCAAGCCCAGGAGCGCCTGCCGAAACCCTGTTATTTGTGGCGATTACCACATCCTGGAAAGCGACCCGAGCCACTTCGGCCTCCCTTTCCCTGGCAGTCAGGTTCTTGGACACCTAATTCACCAACATACAATTCTCTCGGATCTCTCCTATCCTGGCAAGCAAATTCTGTTGTCCCGAAAATATTTTTCTCTGAATCTCTCTGGCTCGGGATTTAAATATGCCGATGTCTATTTCTCTGCTCTCGGCGATTTCTGCCTGAGCCTGCAACTGTTCAATCAGATTTCTCTGTTGGCTCACCTGCGCTCTACCATCTCGGACCACCAACTGTGCTTGCTCAAGCTTGGTCTTGAGCATTTCTATTTCATTTTTGTCAGCCACTCTGGCCTGTTCTATCTCCATGCTAGCCTGACCTTTAGCATTCTCTGCGGCTGTGGCCAATCTAGCCTCGAGGGTCCTGATTAGGCGATTTTTCCTTTTTAGTTGGTTATTCAAAAGTCCAACTGAGAATTGATTTGTCAAAGCATATGCCCCCAGCGTTCCCACGATTTCAGTGGCGAGTTGGTCATTTTTCTTATTTTTTCCATCGGTCATTATTTTATATTTTTTCGCAGTGGAATCTCCTTCTTGATAGAACTCTCTTTTTACTACCGCCTTCCTCTTTTTATCAAAAAAGAACTCATTTGGAGGGAGTTCCTCTGCTCTTATGGGCCTCAGTTCTTCATTAAATATCCATCCCTCACCGACATTTCCCTGTGCCGACTGCAAGGGTGTGACCGAGGTGATGGGCTCTCCTATTTGTTTTGTTGATTCTCTTGGAGTATCGATGGGATCCTGCTCCTTTGGCATACCTAGAGTCTATGTTTCAGTCTCCGGCTTCTGTTCCCTTAGTGGGCCTGAAGTTTTTACTTCTGCGTCGGGATTCTTCGTTTGTTCTCCCTCCTGGTGTTTTCCAAGGTTAGAAATTGCGTCCTCAAAATCCTCAGCATCCTTTTGTTTTGTCTCCAAAGCAGTCGAACCTCCCAACACAGCGGGGAGACATCTTCGTCTATTTTCCTGGAATTTTAATACAGATGTTGTGTCTTCGGGTGCTAATGATTGGATCCGGGCTAGCACTTCTTCATAAGAT
>JZKD02S1667762.1:24864-60186 GCA_000966675.3 Picea glauca
CTATTTTTTTCTTAGATCCATATGATAAATTTATCATGTCCTTAGTGTTATCACATTAATATGTCCTTAATATGTCCAAAATCAAGAGGGATATCACATTAAATTAGGTGGTTGAGGAAAAATAAATAAAAAAATCTCACCAAGTATTTGTTGTTGAGGAAAATTAACTCAATTGTCCTTGAAAATGATGCCAAAATGTTATCACACAATTTGTAATTATGCCAAATCCCCACAAAAGTAACTGAAATTGGTGTAACAATAGGATAACCCACCACCGTCACCTTAGTGGGAAATCCCCACTTTTGCAGATGGATGCGGTCCAACCTAGGGGAAGCATCCCCGATAACCTAAAGGGATGGAAATGATAAATATACGATCAAGATATACCCCCCTCTCACTGGTTACCCAAGTCAAAGGTCTATGTCTGAGGAATTAAGGAAAAGAAAGAGATTTTGTGTACCTTCCTGAAACAGGAACAATATAGCATATATATAGCAATTCCAAGTACCAATATGAAAGTAGAACCTCAACAGACAATAGACAATGAAAATATATGGTGGTTGAAGTAAAAATGAAGCAATTTGTTAGTTTACAACAACAAAAATATTGTTTAACAACCACAATAAATACAACTCAAAATCACATGAAAGTACACTGAAAACTTAGCATTTATCCAGTAGATCAATTAACACTTATTCCAAGCAATTTTTGAGTAGTTTAGGTTAGTGTTTAACAAGTGTATGAAACAAATTACAAGGTTTTGCATGGTTGTAGCAATGTTTTGTAACAACAACAACACAATTAGTAAATCTAGCTATGCTAGGGTTAGTAAACGTTAGTAGAAGATAAGGAGAGTAGAATGTGAGAGTAGTTTGACCAATTCCTTCACAATATAGAGCATGTACACAAGTGCCTTTTGGGATATGGAGTCATTTACAACAACAACAAATACTTGGAGAAATAAATGACAATATTTTTTAAGGATGGAGGGACAAATTCTTGGGGTGTTGGCACTTCAAGGCCCCAATCTTTGAATCTCAAAGATGGAATTTTGGCTAGAGTGCAAGTTGTTTTGGGCTCTAGCGAATTCCTCTTTCTTCTTGGACAATTGAAATGTATATTTGCAACAAGCTACTAGAATAGGAATCCTAAAGTGCTAGCACTTTATGGATTTAGGAACCTAATCTAGACAAGATCCTCTTGACAATTCAATAAGTGGAAAGATCTAGAGAGAGTAAGAAACACCTTATGTCCCTCTCATAGGGTTTAAAGAAAGAATATCATAATCTTCAACATGAAAAAGTAAAATTTACGATTACCATTCAAAGCATGAAACTAAATTGCAGATTTTACTTACTTCACCAAGAATAATCAAGCATGGAACACCTAGTTGTAGAAATTTCCACCAAAAATCATCAAGAAGCATCCAAAGCATATACTCCAAGAGGTGCGCACTAGTAAATTTCAGCCAATGAGTGACTAGGGAAAAAATTTCAGAATTGAATCCTATTGTGAGGAAGAGTTATGTGTTAAAATGATTTTCCAAAGGTGTATTTATATCACCTTTTGGCCTAAAAAATTTCAATGTCAAAATAGAAGGGCCGACCTTACAAAATTTCCCTTAAAATTAAATTTTAATAAAATTAAATCAAAATGTCCCTCAAAGGGTGATGTCATGCCCTTCTAGGGTGACATTAGGCTCCCAAAGTGAAGTGTTAAACAAGGGAAGTGCAACATTAGGCCTCTAGGGCCCTCCATCAAGAGACACATGTCAAAACGCCACATCAAGTCCTCCTCCATCGTCTCCATCAAGCCCTAGTGACATCATGGGATATAAGGATGACATCCAAGCCTCCAATGGATAGCATCCAAGTGGAGAGGGATGGAAGTTGGTCTCCTAGCCATGCTAGAGTGCCTCCAAAGGAAACAAACTCCTTCTTCAATATGCACGTGATGATTACAATATTTCCATAGACGTGGGGTCTCTGCATCCATCCTTGGGCTCCAAAGCCCCCATGAAGGTCTGAAAAAATCATCCCCTCATGAATACTTGTCCACCGGGAAAGGTCCTATAAATACAAACAGATACGCCCTCCAGGGGTCCATAATTCACAAGAATCATGCAAAGTAAACCACATCTAATAATAGAACCACCCAAACATCTGCATCAAACCCCCCTTTTCAAACTAAACAAATGCTCAAAGACCTTATAAAATTTGTCAAATTTAGGAGTGGGAGGGGTTTCAAGGAATCCTATTGGGTCAATCAACCCCCAAGTCAAAGGAATTTCCAAAGGGAAACCTATCTAAGCCTTCTGTGAATCTGAGGTGGAATAGGGTAAGACTTCTGGGCATGGGGTTCATGACATACAAGGGTTTGTATTAACTCATTTATGGGTGCCTCTGTATAGGTTGTGTTTCCCTTAATCAATGATGCAACATTTTTTTTCATGTCCCCTTTCGAGTGATCATGGGACTTGGATGCAGTAGCCTAAGTGATTCCCATAGGCTATAGTCCTTAAGAAGGGAATTGATTAATTGCTTAATGTCCTAAGGGGGAAAGTGCCTAACAAAACGACATTAAATAATTAAAAGGGGGAAAAAGGGGAAAAAACGCCTAAAGTGACTTAGGAAGAATATGAAACGTCACTTAAATTGATTAAAATGGTAAAAGGGTTGCAAAAGAGTCAACAAACAAATAAAAGGGAAAAAGGAGGGCACCCTCTCTCATTCTTGCATTCATAATTTCTGATTTTTGATTGAGAGAGCTCACTGTGGATTTAGAACTCTTGGGACAAAAAACCTAGGTTAAATTGCAGAGATTAGTTTTGGTGGTGTAACATATCCACCCTAGTTGATCATTTTTGGAAGAGAACACACACAATTTTATTCATTGTGCTTCAGTATTTCTTAGTTGGTGGAAAAACGTCCATATTTGGTTGAGTTGTTCTTTGCTGGGGCTGAGTTCATACTTGAAGAAGTCAACTTGGGGAATGTATGGAGGTCGAGTTACTTCAAGACTGCATTGTGGCAATCATGGACAACCTCTTTGGTGTTTGTGGTCGATTTTCTTTGGTGGGGCGAATTGTTAAATGAGTAAAGCAATTTTCTAAGATTAGAAGCAGATCTTGAGACCCTAACTCATGTAGAGGTGGAATTTACTTACTCAGATCAAGTTCTCTTATGACTAGGTCGTATTTCCTGCCTACCCTGCATATTTCTCTTGCGCTGAGTGGGTCATTCCAAATCGTGCTCTATTCTTTCTAGTCCTGGATCGTATTTCTGCTCTTGAGGGTGAATACAAAGTGTGGATAGACTTGTAGACTGATGGGAAGTGATTCCTTGTAAGGTGGGCGCATTCTCCTTGTAATATAGGATATCCTGCTATGAGTGTTGATATTTGGAAGTGTAAATTCTTTGGCAAATATCTACAACACCATTTCCTCAACATATGTAAAGATCACCTACAGGAATAAACCACAGGTTCATTATCACTTATTTAACATTCTATTTGTTGATTGTTTAATGTGCAATGGCTGTTGTAAATTTCCAGTACAATGATTGTCTTTGAGTTCATATATATATATGTGATATATAGTGAATCATAGCATAGTTGGGTATTGTCATTTTATTTTCTGTCATATATGTTGGGTACCAAATATATTTAAATGAGAAACAATGAATTGTTATGAACTTTATGAACTAGCAAATACCCAAGAATACCAAACAACAAAGTGTTTGACAAAACGTATACACTATAAACTGTTAGAAAATACCAATTTTTTTTATCAAATATCATTACAGTGGTATCAGAGCCCTCTTTCCTGCTAGCCTAAAGAGTGATTTTATTGTTCATGATGGGAGAATACAATAGATTTCTAGGTGTCACATACATAAGTAGAAGGTAGCGAGGGGAAGAAAACATTTTTGAAGAGGAATATGAAGTAAGGGAAAATAAACTGGAGGTTGGACAAGTGGAAAACATGGGTGATTCCAATGAGGAAAGGGGAATGTAGATCTTGGAGAGTTTAGCAGCTGGACAACCATAGCTTACTCAACTTATAACTCAGATACTCACAAATCAAACCTATCAGAATCATGGGAGTAACAACGAAGTAGGGGGGTCYAATGTGAATGATAGATCCAACAACAATAGTGAGATTCTCGTACTTAACAATACTAGGATCCCTATGAAAATTGGTGCTAGGACCACTAATAGAACAATCCATAGATCTMTTTTACCCAATTTTTGGGAAACTAACAAATGAAAAATCAAGGGAAACAAGTTCCAGGTGAAACTTTTCAGGACTATYTGAGAGAATATCAAGCCCTAGGTGATGATTTTCAGGAATCCATGTCACTTYAGGACTTCTTCACAATCAAATACAAGAATAGACCAAGGGATCATAACAGGGTGCAAAAGAACAAGGATCTAGCATGGAAGTTGGKGAAKCTATCCATTCCTTCCTTCAATGGGTCTAATAGGAGCACAACTAGGGCATKGGTACAAAAACTAGATACATACTTCCATCTCAACCCTATGACCGAGGCCGAAGGGATCAAATTCRCTACTYTGYACCTTGATGGAGAATCCCATGAGTGGTGATACCATGGGTTGGTCACGCTAGGACATGCAACTATCACCTCCTATTTGGACTTCACTCAAAAGTTAATGGATATGTTTGATAAAAARGATCCAGAGCTACATTTCAAAGAGTTAGCACAACTCAAACAAGAGCGRTCGCTAGATGATTACATCACAGAGTTTCAGAARCTAGCAATGATAGTGTCAAATWTATTGGAGCATAGGATTGTCATGTTGTTCATTGAGGGGTTGTTAGAACCACTTCGTGGTTGGGTAAAGGATTTCAAGACCGAGACCTTGTAGGATTCTATTGTCAGGACAAGGGACATGGAGGGCGTAGTCCCTAAAACAATTTTTTTTTCCAAACCCTTTATTCCATAGAAAGGCAAGGACAAGAAGCCTACTAGGAAGGAAGGTATGGGTAAGGAAAGGTTGGATGAGGCAACAAGAAATGAGATAAGGAGAAAGAGTCTTTGTTTCCACTGCAAAGATCCATCGGTACCAGGACATAGGTGTCAGGGGAAGGGTCAAGCCCATTATATTTATGTACATTCATATTCCGATGAGGAGGAGGAGGAGAAGGAGGTTGCTATTGAGTAGGGAAAAGAGCATAAGGAAGATACATAGGAGAAGGATAGTGAGGAGGCCAAGGAGGTTGTTATAGCATCATTATATGGTACCTCGAGATTCAACAAATTCAAATTTAGAGGAGTCATAAGGGGACAGGGAGTCACGACCTTTATTGATGGTGGGGAAAACCACAACTTTATTGATGCAGCCTGGGTGGCTAGGAGACGAGTAGCTACATAGGATTTTGAGGGGTTCAAAGTAGAAATGGTCGACGGATTTAATGTGTCTTGCACAAAGAAAATTTCTAGATTGGCCTTGACAATTGGTAACTACACATTGCCATAAGACTTTTATGTGGTGGATGTGGCAGATTCAGATGCAATGTTGGGAGTTTAGTGGCTTCAGAAATTGGGGGACATTACCACAAACTACAAACATATGACCATGATGTTCTTCACGCCAAGAGGGAAACATGTTGTACTATGAGGTATGGCAAACAATGCTCCTACAGTAGTATCAAACAAAATAATGGAAGCCATATTCATACATGGAGATGTAGTATATGCAACACATTGCTTTATTACTTCCCAGATAGATGATGAAGGCATAAGGCACTATCATGAAGACATCCAGGATTTATTGAGCATACATGACAAGGTATTTGGGAAGATACCTCCAGGGAGACCTCCTAACAAAGGTTTTGAGAACACCATCGAACTTGAAGAGGGGTCCAAACCAATGATCACCACCCCATACATGCATCCCAATAAGTTCAAAGATGAAATAGAAAAAGCAATCAAGGAGTTGCTTGACATGGGGCACATAATACCCAGTTCCATTCCTTTCACTTCTTCGGTGGTCTTGGTTAATAAGAAGGATGGGACAATGGGAATGTGTATTGATTATCAGGCCTTGAATAAGAAAACAATAAAAAACAGGTACCCTATACCCAAGATCGATGAGGTGCTAGATGAGCTACACGAAGCAATGTATTTCTCGAAGCTTGATCTTCGATCCAGATATCATCAGATCAGAGTCCATGAGGAGGAAATTCATAAAACCACATTTAGGTGCCATTATGGGCACTATGAGTTCTTGGTCATTCCTTTCAAATTGACCAATGTGCCTGCCACTTTTCAGTCATGCATGAATGACATATTTAGGAAGCAGTTGCGAAAGTTCTTGTTGGTATTTTTTGATGATCTCTTGATCTTTAGTAAGAGTTGGGAGGAGAATTTGGTGCACTTGGAGGATATTCTGAGCATTATGGATGAGCCATCCTTATATTACAAGGAATCTAAGTGTGAATTTGGTATGACAAAGATTCTCTATTTGGGGCATATAGTCAGTGCACGGGGAGTGCAAGTTCACATGGAGAATATACAAGCTATTCTATATGGGCCACCACCTAAGGATATCACACATTTGTGAGGGTTCCTTGGAATCTGTTGTTACTATAGGCGCTTTGTGTCAGGATTCTCTCAGTTGACCACCCCTCTTATAGATCTTATGAAGAAAGGGGTTTTTTGTTGGACATAAGAGGCCTAGAAGACCTTTGATAAGATGAAGGAAGTGATGAGTTCTTGCCCCATTTTTTCACTTCGTGATTTTACTTAGCTCTTTGTGTTAGAGTGTGATGCATCTAGTGTGGGCATATGAGCATTTTTGATTCAACAAAAGCATCCTATTGCATACGAGAGTAGGAATCTCTCCACCCTTGAGAGAATTTATCCCATCTATGAAATGGAAATGCTCTCCATAATGCATGCATTGGAAAAATCCAGACAATACCTGGTAGGTGGGAAGTTTGTGGTCAAGACTCATCACAACAGTTTGAGGCACTTCTTGGGGAAAAAGGATCTTAACGAAAGACAACAGAAATGGGTCAGTAAAGTACAATCCTCTGACTTCAATATTTTGTACGTCAAAGTAAAGAACAATGTAGTTGTTGATTCTCTATCCATAAGACTAGAGTTGTGCTCATTATTAGAGATATGTGCGAATTGGAAATATGAGCTCTCGGTGGAGTATTCCAAGAGAAAATTTTCTTGTGAGGTGATGGATAATAATGTGCAGGATGACAGGTACAAGGTAGTAGATGATATCATCTACTACAAGGATTGCATATACTTGGTTCCAGAGTCCAAATTAAAGGAGAAAATTATGAAAGCCATGCATGACACACCTTTAAATGGGCATCCAGGGTATTTTAAGTCATACAAGAATATAAGAGAGATGTTCTCATGGAAGGGCCTCAAATATGATGTATTGATACATGTGCAGGAGTGTGTGACTTGTTAACAAAATAGGGTGGAGAAGACCCACCCTGCAGGATTACTTCAGCCAATGCCCATTCCAGAGTAGATATGGGAGATCATATCCATGGAATTTATCACGGGGATGAAAAAGTGATCTAGGTGGATATCGGTGGCCACCCACCTTTTCCAACTGGCTCAAAACAATTTTTTGGCAATTTTGGCAATTTACTATTTTTAGCAGTTTTAACTTCTGGGCCTATTTTGAGGGCCTAAATGAATGTTTTTTGAGATAGAGATTCTTAATGATATCCAAAGGCATTATTGAGCCCCCAAAATGAATCTCCTCGACGATACCTTTCCAACGGGCTATCATACGCCTAAAGTGAAGATTGTATGCAAAAGTTATGACCCCGGGAAGTTGATGTACTAACTTACCCAAACGGGGCCCACATGACTTTTGGCACTTCATCTCCTAGGGTTAGGTTTTTGCATGTCTAGGGTTTTTGGAATTCTTGTTTATTGTAAAAATTCCTTCAGAGCCTCATTGCAATCATCTTCTTACGAATGAGCGCAGTCATCACATCTCTTCTCAGAGATAAGCCGCCACCATTCCAACAAGCTTGTTTCTGCTACATTTTACAGTTTCAACTTATTTCCTTATTGAATAGAAAACCAATTTTACCGTATCTCTATTATTTTGTGTTAAGCACCTATTAATAATCTGTAGTCATTTCGTTCTTCTCATAAAATATAGATCAGTGGTATCAGAGCGGTCTTCTCCTTGTCGTCTTAATGCATGTCCCCAATGAGGTCGGAGTACAAAGAGTTGGGCCTCGAGCTTGTTTCTCTTGAGGACAAAATATCTCTCATGCCCAAGTGACATCTCATGGCAGGAGAAAAAAAAGATGATGGGACAAGATATCCTTTCAAACTATTGATTGAGGAATCCCTCGTGCAACAAAGGAATGAGATGATGGATAATTTTCCGCAAATCCTTCGACGACTACCAACAGGCGACACATCTTCTTCGAGTGGAGGCGCCGCCCCCTTCAAGGTACAAATAAACTTTGATATTCCTATATTTGAAGGTCAGATAGAATAATATGTTGTAAACAAGTGGTTGAATCTACTAGAAGGGTATTTTTCTGTGCATACATTTTCGAATAGAGAAAATATTACTTTTTCGCTCCTCAAAGTCATTCCCCATGTCAAAGATTGGTGGGAAACTTTTTGTGAGAAAAAGGAAACAGAGGAACCCTCATTATTTATAGTCACGACCACCTGGGAATCCTTCATGGATGCTATTAAGCAACAATACTACCTTGTCGGAATTTATGACAACTTGTATACCAAATGGACCACACTACGGCAAGAAAGAGACCAAGCAGTGCAAGATTTCACAAATATCTTCCATACCTTGCGCACCAAGCTGGGTATCAAATATTTGGAGCGACATCTGGTGCTCAATTATTGTGGTGCTCCACATAGATACATCTAGACTAATATGGAATTTCTGGACATCTCATCCTTGGGCGCGACCTACTGATATGCTGTCAAAATCGAGCAAAAGCTTAAACAAAAGACGTGGCAATTTGGGCCTGGGAACCCCTCACAACAAAATCCAAGAAATGGCGGCCCCAATCCATAGAACAAAGGATAGAGAAAATATAGATAGTATCAGGACAACCATTCCAAGCCACAAGCAAAGAAGGAAAACATAAAGACAAAGAAAGATACTGGGAAGTGGTGCGACTTCCATAAGAGCCCTTGGAATAACATTGTTGACTGCCGCTCAAAGCAGTCACTTGTAGCCGAAGTGAAAGCCTTTGAATCAGATGTGGGTTTTGACTTTGAGATAGAACTAGAAAGGGGAATATGGATCATTGATGTGGAACCCAGTGCCATTGTTTCTACTACCAAGCTCCARCYTGGTGAACCAGACGAGCCAGAAGAAGGAGAGTGCCTCTTCCATTCACAGATGTGGGMAAAAGGAACCCCACTGCACTTCATCGTTGATAGMGRTAGCCAAAAGAACCTCATCTCAGTAGAGGTCATCAATYGRCTGGCCCTGCCGACAATGTCGCACCCAAAACCCTACACCATTGGATGGCTCTACCAAGGAAGCGATCTCCGTKCCAGCCAACAGTGTCGACTTTTGTACGACATCAAGCCCTTCAAAGACGAGGTATTGGGTGATGTTKCTCCTCTCGAAGTTTGTGATGTTATTTTGGGMCAACCTTATTTATGGAAACATCAAGTTGTATATGAGTCTAGGCCTTGTAGTGTTATTATTACTTTGAACAGGAAATTGTACAGGATACTCGAGGCAGTCCCACCTAGTGCTATTTYCTTGATCTCTTCTAAGAAATGTAGGAAGGTCATCTCTTATATGGGGAAKTTTTTTTTCTTCATGATCYKCTCTCAGAATAAGAGAAAGATCACATCCACATCCAGTGTATCTGCGGCCGACCTCTCCACATAGCAGAAGCAAGTAGCTAAGGTCGTGGAAGAATAATTGGATATCTTCTCCTCACCTACCGGGGTACCTCTGCACTGCCAGGTCAAGCACCCCATCAATTTGACCCCTGGTGCATCGCTTCCCAATGGTCCAGTCTATCACCGCTCTCTATTAGAGAATGAAGAGATCAAGCGAAAGATCCAAGAACTATTCCACAAGGGGCACATCCATCCCATCTCATCACCTTGCGGGAGCCCAATCGTGCTGGTACAGAAGAAAGATGGAACTTGACGACTCTGCATTGATTATCGGGCTCTAAATAAAATCACAGTCATAAACCGATACCCGATTTCCTGAATCGACGACCTACTTTATCAACTCACGGGGGCCAAATACTTTAGTAAGATTGATCTGAAGTCTGGCTACCACTAGGTCCCAATAGAATAGACAGATGTATGGAATACCGCCTTCAATTCAAAGGAATTCCTTTTTGAATGGTTGGTCATGCCCTTTTGATTTGACAAATGTTCCAGCCACTTTCATGAGGATGATGGACGATATCCTGCAACCATTCACCAATACTTTTGTAGTGGTGTATATGGATGACATTCTCATTTACAACAAGACTTGGGCCGAACACTTGCAACATATTTAGCAGGTTCTACACACCCTGCGACAGCACAAGCTATATGCCAACTTGGAAAAATGCTCCTTCGGCATGGATAGGGTCCATTACCTAGGATACATTGTTGATCAACATGGTGTACATGTGGATCCAACCAAGATCCAAGTCATCCGTGACTGGCCAACCCCAACCACACTCACTGAGCTTCAGAGCTTCTTGGGCCTTGCCAATTTCTACCGCATGTTCGTGTTGGGATTCTCCCATATTGCATGGGCCCTCAGCCAAATAACCAGGGGTGGCGGTAAGGCGAAATTTGCGTGGTGTCGGTCCCAACAACAAGCGTTCGATGATTTGAAGAAACGCTTGTGCTCAGCCCCAGTACTTTCACTACCAAATCTGCAACAACCCTTTGATATTGAGACAGATGCTTCAGAGTATGCTATGGGCGTCATTCTCACTCAACACGACCAGCCCATGGCCTATCATAGTGAGACACCATCATATGTTTTCCGTAATTATCCTACTTACGAAAAAGAAATGTAATCCATTGTGCAAGCCTGTCACTAGTGGAGACATTACATTCTCGGGAAGGAGACATTCATCCACATTGATCATAAGCCACTACATTTCATCCAGACACAAGGAAAATTTCAGAATGTCCGCTATCAAAAGTAGTCCACGTACTTGCAACAATTCCACGTCAACATCAATTATAAAACATGAAGCACCAATCGCGTCGTTGATTGCCTCAACATACCACCAGTTGCGACATTCACCATGGTGCTAGAATCTTGTGGTCATGAGACCTCTAGATGGCCCCAACTCTATGAGACAGACCCAAACTTCGCCACCACCTACCAAATGTTGGGTGCAAATGTAGTTGTTGATAATTTCCATCTTCGGTATGGGTTGTTGTGTCGTCTGGGCCATATATATGTTCCATCAAGCGAGCGAGCAAAGATGATTTGGGAAGCTCACTGCATTTAGGTGGAATAACACTTTGGCGTCGAAAAGACAGTGATAATGCTACATAAACACTTCTATTGGCCAAAACTTCGATAGGAGGTCAACAAGTATATCAGGTCCTGCACTGTCTGCGCTATTGCCAAATCGACCACTAAGAAATAGGGCTTGTACACCCCTCTTCCTACTCCTAAAAGGCCATGGGAATCCATCTCAATGGACTACATGTCGAGCCTCCTGTCCACCAAGCGAGGAAATGACTGTGTTTTTGTGGTTGTTGATCGCTTTTCTAAGATGGCGATTTTAGTTGCTTGCAAGAAGAACATCATAGTAGAGGCCATTGCCAAGATCTTCTTTGAACGAGTTTGGGTACATTTTGGAATCCCACAAACCATTGTCTCAGATCAGGATAGTCGATTTCTCAACACATTATGGTCGAGCCTTTGGTCACTGCTGGACACCAAGCTCACCAAATCCACGGCCTTCCACCCCTAGACGGATGGCCAAACAGAGGTCGTAAATCGAATGGTTGTGCATATCCTTCGCATGTATAATTCAAGGCACCCTCACACATGGGATGAGAGCCTTCCCTATGTCTAGCATAGCTACAATCGAGACTTGCATAACTCAACTAGCCACAACCCTTTTCAGGTGGGGTTGAGATTCCAACCATTGGGTCCCATAGATGTTTCACTTCCCCTTGTGGTCACCTCGACCGACTCATCTCCTGCTCCAACTAAAGATGACAAAACCGCCTGGTTCATTGAGAGGATCCAACACATCTACCAACAGGTTCAGGATATCCTATAGAAGTCTAATGACAAGTACAAGCAACACCATGATCAACATTGGGTGCCACATAACTTTCAGGTGGGCAACAAAGTTTGGTTGCACTTGCAGAAAGAACGCCTTACATGACCCCATCATAAGATTTTCCCACTCCGTTATAGGTCATACACCATCACCAAGGCCGTGGGGGATAATGATTTTGAGCTCAACATTCCTCCTTTCCTTGGCCTACACCCAGTGTTCAACGTGGATCTCTTTCGCCCTTATTTCCCACCAATATTGGACACCTCAGAAGTATAAGAACTGTTGACACCAACAGAGCTCAATCATGATTGCATACAACAGGCATCCAGTGATCAGATTGTGGACACACAGATCAAGGACACAGGGTCGATATTTAATTTATGTGGTGATCGATAGGTTGACCAAGTTCTCTCATTTTTTTCCCATATCCTTAGAGTACAAGGCAACACATGTAGCAAATTGATTCTTCAGGGAGATATTCAGGCTTCATGGGTTGCCAAAAAATATTGTTAGTGATAGGTACAATCGATTTATGATTGGTTTTTAGCAGGAACTATTGAGGCTCGCAGGCAGAGAGTTGACCCCTAGTATGAGTTACCACCCATAGACAGATGGCCAAACAGAGATAGTGAACAAATGGTTAGAGGGGTATTTGCGGAACTATGTGGATGGGCAACAAAAGACATGGGTTAAGTGGTTACATTTGGGTGAGCATTGTTATAACACCACTTATCATATGTCCATGTGGATGTCACCATTTAGGGCATTATATGGATATGATGCCCCATCCTTTGTAGACTTGGAGTTTGGGGACAACAGGGCTCCCAATGCCAAAGACTAGATTCAGGAAAGCTAAGACATTCTTAAGGATCTCAAGGATAAACTGCAGACGACCCAGAACCAACAAAAGATATATGTAGATAGACACAGGGTCAAGCACATTTTCATGGTAGGGGACTTGGTGTTTCTCAGGCTGCAACCATATAGACAGTCTTCTCTAAAGAAGAGTGGCGCAGTGAAACTTTAGACACGATTTTACGGACCTTATAGGGTCACCAGGAGAGTTGGTGAAGTGGCTTATGAGCTGTAGTTTCCAGAAGGGAGTAAGATTCATAACATGTTTCATGTATCGTGCCTCAAAAAGGCATTGGGACAACACATCACAACTTCAATAGAAATGCTTCCATTGGATGAGGAGGAGCAACTAGTACTAGTTCCTGAGGAAGTATTGGAGGTTCAGGAAAAGAAGCTCTGGAACAGGGTAATCAGGGAATATATGATTAGATGGAGAGAGTTGCCTGCAGAAGATGCCACTTGGGAGAGTGAACAAATTTTGCAGCACCCGAATTTGCAATTGCTTGGGGACAAGCAATCTCGGGAAGGGAGGACTGTCATGTCCCCTTTCGAGTGATCATGGGACTTGGACATAGTATCCTAAGTGATTCCCATAGGCTATAGTCCTTAAGAAGGGAATTAATTAATTATTTAATGTCCTAAGGCGAAAAGTTCCTAACAAAACGACATTAGATCATTAAAAGGGGGGAAAAAGGGAAACAATTCCTAAAGTGACTTAGGAAAAATATGAAACATCACTTAAATTGATTAAAAGGGTAAACAGGTTTCAAAAGAGTCAACGAAAAAATAAAACAGAAAAAGGAGGGCGCCCTCTCTGAGTCTTGCATTGATAATTTCTGATTTTTTATTGAGAGAGATCATTGTGGCTTTAGAACTCTTGGGACGAAAACCCTAGGAGAAATTGCAGAGATTATTTTTGTTGGTGTAACATATCCACCCTAGCTGATCATTTTTGTAAGAGAACACACGTAGTTTTCTTCATTGTGCTTCAATATTTCTTAGTTGGTGGCGAAACTTCCATTTGTGGCTGAGTTGTTCTTCGCTGGGGCTGAGTTCATGGTTGAAGAAGTCAACTTGGGGAATGTATGGAGGTCGAGTTACTTTAGGATTGCATTGTGGCAATTGTGGACAACCTATTTGGTGTTTGTGGTCGATTTTCTTTGGTGGGGCGAATTGTTAACTGAGTAAAGCAATTTTCTGAGATTAGAAGCAGAGTTTGAGGCCCTCACTCTTGTAGAGGTGGAATTTACTTACTCAGATCGAGTTATCTTATGACTCGGTCATATTTCCTGCCTACGCTGCATATTTCTCTTTTGCTGAGTGGGTCATTCCAAGTCGTGCTCTATTATTTCTAGTTCTGAATCGTCTTTCTACTCTTGAGGGCGAATATGGAGTGTGGATCGACTTGTAGACTGATGGGAGGTGATTCCTTGTAAGTTGGGTGCATTCTCCTTGCAATATAGACAACTCCTCTTGTGAGTGATGATATTTGGAAGTGTAAAGTCTTTGACAACTATGTACAACCCGATTTCCTCAACATATGTAAGGATCACCTACAGGAATAAACCACAGGTTTAATATCACTTATTTAAGGTTCTATTTGTTGATTGTTTAATGTGCAATGGCTGCTGTAAATTTCCAGTACAATGATTGTCTTTGAGTTCATATATATATATATGTGCTATATAGTGAATCGTATCATAATTGGGTATTGTCATTTTATTTGTTGTCATATATGTTGGGTACCAAATAGATTTAAAGGAGAAATAGTGAATTGTTATGAACTTTMTGAACTAGCAAATACCCAACAATACCAAACAACAAAGTGTTTGACAAAACGTCTACACTATAAACTAAACAACAAAGTGTTTGACAAAACGTCTACACTATAAATTGCTAGAWAATACCAAAAAAWTTATCAAAGATCATTACATTTTTCCAAGTYCTTTTTTTYCATTAATTAATTAAAGTCCAAAACAATTGGGCACTATAAGACATGGAAAGAAAAGAGTACCACAACATCACTTGAAGCTTAGGTGCACCGAGTGCCATATGCATGGAAAGAAAAGGACACCGCATAAATGCACCTCCTTGACAAGTGGGACATCTATATAATGTGAGTCTGCTTTTGCAGGTCTTTCAATTCTTTATGAGAAACACTTCATTGTTCTCAAGACCTATTGGGAAAGCATCTTGAAGGTTTATTATTGGATTTTATCCTTTTCCACCCACATTTCCCTCTAGGCCTTCAACCCCTTCTTCCAATGAAATGAGGTGCAATCCCTTCTTGGGTTAGTGCACCTGAAAATCCCAAAAGACGAGGAGACAAAATGGGAGAAGTATGGAAGGTGATAAGTATGATCAAGAGTGGTACGATGACTCTTCAAGGAACCCCCTAGTAGCCCCCTATTCCCAAGGGTGGCCAACTTACTAGGACAAAATGACACCCACCAAGGTTAAGTAAGACAAAGAGTATAATTTCCAAGCAAACGTTATGTAATCAAGAAAGAATTCTTTTCAACATCTTCAAATGCTTCAATTATTAGGGTGACGCTTACCATGATACCAAACTTCTTACCTCATGAAGCAAGACCTGTTGTCCTCTAGGGCCATGATGGTATAAATGACCCTACTCTACTGTTGATGATGTACGGTGGTGCATCAATGAATATGAGGGGCCCTACAGGGATATGCTAGTCAATCTAACCCTTGACACTCCATGTCTGCTACCTATGGGCCTCGAGACATGATCTCCTTAGTTACCTCTAGTGTAAGGGTGTAACACACACAACCCACTTTACACTAATGTTGGTAGATTTTGATGAACATACACTTCAACAATAGCTACTTGATCCCTTCTAAACAATTTTGAACAATCTTGTTAAGAAATCTCGTGAAATCTACTTATATAATTTTTTTATCTTAATAAAATTGCTTTCTTTTTTGGAAAAACAATATTATATTAAATTGCTATTAATTATTATAAATATTATATTTTTTAAATCAATTTTATACTATCTCGAACTTATTTATTACATTTCCCTCCCTTCACATGTAGGTGATCTCCATATGCGAGAATTATGTTAAAGTTTCATTGATTTGTTCGTGACATCAAAACAACACCCATGCCATCAAACACATCCACATTGATTGTCAAAGACAATGAACTAGGCCACTTGCCACCATGGCATTACACAGTCTTTCCACGGTGTCATTTGTGATATCATGTAAAATAACTTTGAACAAATAATTCTTCTCAACACGACTCTGTGGAACGCATACTTTATTTCGAATCTTAGGTGGTGGAGTTGCAAGTAGTCCATTCCATTAGGGTTTTCCAAACATAGAAACCTGCCATTAAAGATACCGTTGGCTTCCTCAACCATGCTGTCACCTTCATCCATATACGCACCGAAAAAGCCAAACACCGACATAAAACATCATGACAAAGTCCATGCTACCACGTGGTTTGCAATTACAATCTCCGAGCTCATCCACAGACCGCCCGTTTTATCCTATAAATATCCCACCTTCATATCAAACTATTCAAGCTTTTGATATTGGAGTGTATTCTGTAACTGTGACAATTGATTGAGAGAATTCTGTAATTGTGACGATGGCTGCTCTCGTTGAATCTGAGATCGTGAAGGAGAACGCCACTGTGGCCACAGGAGACGAAGCCCTTGAGAAAGCCATGGATATCATCGAAACCTATGGCCTCCCAGGCGGCCTCCTGCCATTGAAAGACGTGTTGGAAGCGGGCCTTGTGGAGGAGACCGGCCAAGTTTGGATAAAACAGAAGAGCGAGACCAAACACTACTTCAAGAAATCAGACACGAATGTCATATACTCGCCCACCATAACTTGCAAGCTAGAGAAGAATAAGATGAAGAACATCAAGGGTGTGAAGGCCAGAGATATGATGATATGGGTCCCTGTTAATGAAATCGACGTGGACGAGAAAGATCCTGGCAAGATCCATTTCAGGAGCATCGGTGGCCTCACCAGGACCTTCCCTGTTGAGTACTATGCCAGAGGGGAGTAGTAGCAGTAGTAAAATTGTTGCCTTAGTAATTCATTTCCTTCTGTTATCTTTCTGTTCTGTTTTCTTGCTTTCATATCTGCTGTTGTTGCTTGTTTTTATGTCTACACAGAGTTATGGAAATGAGCTTGCAATTTGTGCTGGGTTCACTTCCATAAATGCTATGTTATAAGTCTGGAGGTTTTGTAATGTCTTGTTTGTGTGCTTTGTAATCTGAAATACTGATGTTTTGTCTATTGAGGTCTTGCACTCTGTGTTTGCCACTGAATGTTATATACAAATTCCAGTGTGGTGTTAGTCCTCCTACTCCTATTGCATAAGTGTTTTATAATCATTTCTTAATATTTACACATAAGATTTTTCCCCACCACCTATTTTTTGTGAGTGCACTTACTGCATAGCTTTTCCAAACTGTATATCTGGAAAATGAATGTTCAACTTTTATATATCATTTCCAAATTCTGTTAGAGATTGATCTGCCTGCAAAACTGTATATCTGGAGAATGAATGTTGAACCTCTATACATCATTTCCAAATTTTGTTAGAAATTGATCTGCATGCAAATAAATACTGGTATTTATAATATCACGTTTACCATATCATGTATACAAAATAATTGCAAAGTTAAAGAATGAAAATCTCAACATGTAAAGGCTATATTTAAAATTTCACTTTCTAATGTCAATTGCAAAATTAAACAATGAATATCTCAATATGAAAAGGTTATATTTAAAATTTCGCTGTCTAACCAACAATGACATATTTTCATATTTAAAATTTCGCTGTCTAACCAACAATGACATATTATATTTAAAATTTCACTTTCTACATATTAAATAATTCCACTCTCTAACCAACAAACAATTAATAATTTCACTGTCTAACCAACAATGGCATATTATATTTAAAATTTCACTTTCTACGTATTAAATAATTCCACTCTCTAACCAACAAACAATTGCATCTTATATTTAAAATTTCACTTTCTAAACAATAATGGTATATTATATTTAAAATTTCACTTTCTAAACAATAATGGTATATTATATTTAAAATTTCCCTTTCTACTTATTAAATAATTCCACTCTCTAACCAACAAACAATTGAGTATTATATTTAAAATTTTACTTTCTAAACAACAATTGTATATTATATTTAAAATTTCACTTTCTATTTATTAAATAATTCCACTCTCTAACTAACAAACAATTGCATATTATATTTAAAATTTCACTTTCTAACCAACAATTGTATATTATATTAAAAATTTTACTTTCTAACCAACAACAAACAAGTAAAAACAATTGCATATTATATTTAAAATTTCACTTTCTAACCAACAATTGTATATTATATTAAAAATTTTACTTTCTAAACAACAACAAACAAGTAAAAACAATTGCATATTATATTTAAAATTTCACTTTCTAACCAACAATTATATATTATATTAAAAATTTCACTAAGCAACAATTGCATATTATAACTTCGAGTAATTGCATATTATAATTTCGAGTAATTTTGACCAAGTTTTATAACAATAATGACATACTATAAATCTAAGAGTAATTTTGAATCAGTTTTATAACTGTTATGACATACTATAAATCTAAGAGTAATATTGAAGCAGTTTTATAACAGTGATGGCATATTATATATTTGCATATTATAGTTTTGAGAGTAATTTTGACTAAGAGTAATTTTGAACCAGTTTTATAACTGTGATGACATACTATATATCTAAGAGTAATTTTGAACCAGTTTTATAACAGCTATGTCATATTATAGATTTACATATTATAGCAGTTCTGAGAATAATTTTGACTAAGTTTTATAAAAGTAATTACATACTATAAATAGTGATGACATATTATAGCTTTGAGAGTAATTTTGACTAAGTTTTATAAAAGTAATTACATACTATAAATTTAAGAATAATTTTGATCCAGTTTTATAATAGTGATGGCATATTATAGCTTGACATATTATGGATTTGTATATTATAGCTTTGAGAGAGTAATTTTGATCAAGTTTTTTATACCAACAATTGCATATTATAACTTTGAGAGTAATTTTGACCAAGTTTTATAATAATAATGACATACTATAAATCTAAAAATAATTTTGACCTAGTTTTATAACAGTGATGGCATATTATAAATTTGAGAGTAAGTTTGACCAAGTTTATAATAGTGATGATATATTATACATTTGATAATAGCATATTATAGATTTGAGAGTAATTTTCCCTTAGCTTTATATTAATCAAGTGCATATTTCAAATTATTTAGTAATTTTGATAAATTTTGTTGTAACACTCTTTATAAAATGTATTGTTTTATTATAAGGATATCTTTGTTTATGTATTTCTTAATTATTAACTTGTGACAATTTTTTATAAAATGCATTATTTTATTATAAAGATATCTTATGTATAGATGTATAGTTTTATTATAAGGATATCTTTGTTTATGTATTACTTAATTATTGACTTGTGATATTCTTTATAAAATGTATTCATTTTGTTATAAGGATATCTTAGTTTAAGTATTACTTATTTAATTATTAATAATAGATTGGATCAAATTTCCATCCATAAATTGGATCAAATTTTGGAAAATTTTCAATTATAGGTGGTCTTATACATCAATTTGGTGTTTGGCTTAGCCTTGACCTTAAAAATAAATTATTATTATTACAATAACTACTTTCATCCCATCTTATTACGATGTTATAAATGCACTCCTATGGATAAGATATAAGAAGGTATGTCAGGTAATATACTACTCAATTTAAATAGTTTTTATAATCTATTTAAATATATTTAATGCAATTATTTTAAAATAATATTTAATAGATTATATATATAATTTTTGTTAAATCATAAGCATAATAAAAATGTCTTGAACTTCATAATTTTTGGTATAAAGGAATAGAAAGATGAGGGAAAACTAGCAATATTCAAGGAGGAATTAAAAAATAAATTGCAAATTGAAACAAGTGGCCTCATAGAATAAAAAATGTTGGGGAAAATAATTGAACATAAAGATAGGTTGATTAAAGTTATGGTAAGCTCTAATATCCATAAATGTGGAAAACTCAGTAAAACTTTGAGCTTAAAAGGGTCAAGAATATTTATAAATAAAGACCTCATTCTAGAAGATCAAGCTAAATTAAGGAAGCAGATTCAAAAGGTGAATGATGCTAGGAAAGAAGGAATGTAGACAATATTTGGGAACCAAAAAGCTATTATTAAGGATAAAGACCAACAATATAACAATAAATAACAATTTCTGACTCTTCGGATCCTCTCTTGGAAGTGTTAGGGCTTTCCCTGGAAAAAAAGAGCCTATATTAAGTTGTATCCCAAGTGAAATTGAAATTATATTTATGTTTCTCTCTTGAGAGAATGAGGAATCTCACATCCCTAACATAGAAGGATTTATATTATGGTCAATGTGGAACAATAAATCCTTCCATAAAGGGATCAGAGGGATAACTTGTTACATAAGAGAACATTTCTCCTCATATTTGAATTCAGAAGAAAGACCCTCTCGATTAGTTTATTTGGATGGAGATTTCAGATATTAATGATAAGAAGATGCATATAGCAGTTTGCTATTTTGTAATATTCCAGATATAAAAAGTATGCAGAACAGAAATAAAATGATAGAAATGGCAGAAGAACAACGATATAACCAGAATAACACAACATTAATACTGAAAAGATAACAGAATAATACCAAAAAGATCACTTCGATTAATGAGAGCAATGTTCATGGGCCTCTTCGAGGGGGAAACCTCAAGTCGAGCAGAGCTCTATTACAATAATATCCAAGCTAGGGTTCACATACCCTCGACTCCTATTTATACTAAATATGTCTATCAAGAGAACCATCTAGAGGAAGACCCTTCTAGAAGCAAAAGCTTCTATTAGGTCTTCTTACATTCGATTTATTCTACCTTATTGCAAGGCCTTATTAATATTGACCTTTATTACATCAAAATACATTGTTCTACCTACGTAAGGGTTTAGGTCCCTAACATGTCTGCCCCCTTAAAAACAACCTTGTCGTCAAGGCTTGAGATGTGGAAATTGCTGCAGATTGGTAGTTGGTTCCCAAGTGGCATATGCTGGAGTTGTATCTTTCCACTAGACTAATACTTCCTTGATGGTTCGCTGACCTAGGCGACGCTCACGCTGGTCCAAAATTGCTTGTGGTTGTAGCCAAATGGAGCCTTCTTCGTCCAACTCAGGAAGGTTGGTTTGAGTTTGTCACTTAGTTCCAATCACCTTCTTCAAGCATGAAGCATGAAAAATGGGATGTACCTTAGAGTGACTGGCCAAAGCTAATTGATAGGCCACCTGTCCCACATGCTTGAGAACTGTATAAGGACCATAAAATTTGGGCACCAACTTCTCACAATGGTCGACCTTGAGGGAATTTTTCTTGTAAGGTTGCAGTCAAAGAAACACCTGATCCCCTTCTGAAAATTGACGTTCAGAGTGACCTTGATCTGCTTTTTGGTTCATGCGATTCTGAGCCATGACCAAATTCTCTTTGAGGGTACAGAGAATAACGTCTCGAACTGTAAGCATTTGGTCAACCACTTGGACCTTCGAGACACTTGGTAAGTATGAGAGGAATGAAGGTGGATTTTTTCCATAGACCACTTCAAAAGGAGTCATGCGGGTAGTTGTATGGTATGAAGTGTTGTACCACCATTCAGCTAGGGGTAACCATTGACCCCACTAATTTTTCTTTTTCGATGCAAAACACCTCAAATATGTTTCCAAACACTTGTTGACAAATTCAGTTTGACCATCTGTTTGGGGATGATAAGCTGTGCTGAGATGAAATTGGGTGCCTTGTATCTTGAATAGTTCTTGCCAAAAATTGTTGGTGAAAGTTGGGTCGCGATCAGAAACAATAGAATGAGGCATGCCATGAAGCTTGAAGACCTGATCCATGAAAAGTTGAGCCACTGTGGATGCTGTAAATGGGTGTTGAAGAGAACAAAAATGAGCATACTTGGAAATGAGATCAACTACCACCATGATGACTGATTTATTACCTGATTTAGGTAAGCCTGTAATAAAATCCATAAAGATATCCCTCCAAATAGTAGGTGGAATCGAAAACGGTTGCAGTGTGCCCGAAGATTTGGTTGTTTCTCCCTTGTTGTGTTGACACACATCACATTCGACCACAAAATTACGAACGTCTTGTTTCATACCATCCCAGAAAAAAGAACGTTTGACCCTGTCATAGGTTTTGGTAAAACGAGAGCGCCCAGCTGTGGGTGTAGAATGAAGCTCAGAAAGCACCATGGATTTAAGTTTTGATCGTTTACTTAAATAAAAACGACCTTTGTATCGAAGCTCATCATGGAGCCATGATTACCCTGGGGAAACTGGAGAGTTGGACTACAATTGTTGTATTATATGCGAACTTTTGGGATCATGTAGCCATTCCTGGCGAACGACTTGTAGCCAATTTGGTACAATGAAGGAGAGAGAAAAAAGAGAGCCTTCATCTTCATATTTTCGGGAAAGTGCATCGGCCACCACATTGTCTTTGCCTTTCTTGTAAATGATCTCATAATCATATCCAAATATCTTAGTCACCCATTTTTGTTGCTCTGGGGAGGAAATGCGTTGTTCCATAAAATACTTGAGGCTTTGATGGTATGTCTTAATTTGGAATTGTTTCCCCAATAGATAAGGGCGCCACAAATCAACGTCATGAAGAATAGCTAGCATTTCCTTTTCATAGATTGATTTGCCCAAATTTCTTTTAGACAGATGCTTGTTGTTAAAGGCCAAAGGCCTACCCTCTTGCATAAGGACAACGCCAATACCTTTCCCTGAAGCATCACATTCCAGGACAAAGGTCTTTATGAAATCAGTAAGGGCTAGGAATAGAGTGGTGCACATGGCCATCTTCAAGGTTTGAAAATCTTGATCAGTTGTTGGGGTCCAAGTGAAAGAATTATTTTTAAGTAGTTCCATGAGAGGTGCCACAATCTTTCCATAATTCTTAACAAACTTGCGATAATAACTTGTCACAATCTTTTGAGATTCTTTGGGTGAGACCAATCTTGAATAGATTCAATCTTTTTAGGATCCAACTTGATGTCGTTCTTGCCAACAAGATGGCCCAAGTACTCAACTTATGAGGTGCCAAAAGCACATTTAGATTGTTTCAGGAAAAGTTGGTACTGAGAGAGTATATGGAGAACTTGGTCCACATGAGCAAGCTGGTTTGTCCAGATTTTTTCTATAGATGAGGATATCATCAAAGAAAACCAAGACAAAATGACGGAGAAAGGTGTGGAAGACATGAATCATGAGGCTTTAGAAGGTGGAGGGGGCATTACACAAGCCAAAGGGCATGACCAAAAACTCGTAATGGCCCTCACAAGATCTAAAGGAAGTCTTAGGAATGTCTGCCTCTTTCATACAAATCTGGTGGTATCCAGAACGAAGATCAAGTTTAGTAAAGAAATGGGCACCACTCAATTCATCCAAGAGGTCATCAATGACAGGAATGGGAAATTTGTCTTTAATGGTGAGTTTGTTGAGGGTGCCTAAGTCATGACACATGTGCCAATAACCTTTTTTCTTCAGGACCATGACCAAAGGAGAAGAGTAGGGGCTCATACTAGGGCAGATAACGCATGCATTGAGCAATTCTTGAACCATTTTCTCAATTTCATTTTTTTGGGAAAAGGGGTGACGATAGGGACAGATATTGGGAGGGAGGCTTCCTGGTATAAGGAGAATGGAATGATCATGAACACCATGGGAAGGCGAGAGTCCTTGGGGAGTGGAAAATACCACTTGATGTTTAGAGAGGATGGATTGGAGGTCTTGCGACACAGAGGGTGTCTCTGTTGCCTGTATGGCATGGAGTTGGGCAATAACGCTAGAATGACCTTTTTTTAGTAGATTTTCCATATGATGGGAACTACTGATCTCCGGTGAACTGATGGTGATGCCTTGGAACTTATATTTTTGGCCCTCCTAGTCAAATTGCATGGTTAATTCCTTGAAATCCATGAGAATGGGACCCAAAGTACTTATCCAATCCGCACCCAACACAATGTCACAACCACCCATGTCGATAACAAACATATGAGATTTTAGGTGGTAGTCACCAATTTAGAGACACACATTTTCACAACACCCTCCACATTTCATGGAGTCGCCATTGGCAATCATGATTTGGAAATTATTGACTGCATGGATATAATAATGAGTTTCTTGGGGAATGCGTTGATGAATAAAATTATGGGTGCTTCTACTATCAACCAGAATGATGACCTTCCTATGCTTGATGTAACCAATTAGCTTGAGGGTTTGGGGAGCAGAGAAACCAGTGAGAGCATTTATGGAAATGATTGTTTCTACTTCGGGAGGGTCTAAGGGAGGGGTTATGCATGTGGTTTGAGGTGACTCAGACATAAAGAGAATTTCAACATCCTCTTCTGAAACATCCTCCGAGATGGCCATAAAAATCTTTTGTTCCTTACACTTGTGGTCTGAAAAATATTTTTCATCACAATTATAACAAAGTCCTTTGAGTTGGCATTCAACCATTTCAACTCTGGCCAAATTTTGGATCTTTAGTGGAGCAGAGGGAGTAGTGGGATTTACTGGTTTAGTGCGAGGAATAAAGGGGGGTTTCTAGTTTTGAGAAGATATAACCTATTGTGCTTATTTATCTCTTTTAGTAGCCTCAACCACCCAACTCTGAGGCCGAGACTTGAGGACATGGGCACGAATCTCATCCTTGAGGCCACTGATAAATAAATCTCGAAAAAAGGCATCAGACATGCCCTCTGTCCAAAAATCCAGGCACTCAAAAGAAGCTATAAAGTCTTCCACTGTTCCTGATTGTTTCAACTTTGTCAAATGTCCTAAATGGTTGTTTTCATTGTCAAAGCATTCATAAATCTTTACCACAAAGTGTGTCCAAGCAATATACCCTTGACAAGAAGTTTTTCTTCGTTGCCACCATTGCCAATGTTCTTGATCTAGATGGAGAACACCATACCGGAGTTTGGCCAAGTCATCTGTAATGTCATATAAAGATAAATAATGTTCCATTTGGGTTACCCAGCTAGTGGGATCCGAGCCATCAAATTTGGTCACATCCACCTGCGGAAGGCGTAGGTCACGCTGAAAGTGATGGTGCTGAAAATTATGGGAATGAGAGGAAGTTTCATCTTCGATATGTGGGAGTGGGTCAGATAAAGGGTTATCTGCAGAGATATGCAACTTGGTGAAGATCATCGAAATGACAGATTCAAGCTGGGTAGTCATGTATTTTTTGAGTTCCTTGATTGAGGCAACGATGAAGGACTGCATGGTTGTATTGATGGCGACAACATTGGCACTGAGCTATTTCACTTCTTGTTGGGTCTCTGCGAAATTAGATTCCAAGGTATTGAAGCGAGCTTCCAAGTCTTGGCTACGGGTATGGGCCATGATGACGAGGGAACCGAAACGGGGTGGGTGGGGTCAAAAATTTTGCTGAAAATGATATGTATGAATGTGATAAGGGAGACGAGATAAATCCAATGGAATAGGTCTCAAATAATGGTGCACAAATTTTCAGACTTTTTTTATTTTTATTTTTTACACCTGTAGAGTTATACGTCGGTCTGAAGAATACTGCAGTATTCAAGGGTTCTACAGAAAAGGGTTTTCCTGTGCTATAACTCTCTGATATACGTGCGGGGTCCAACAATAGTACTCGACCCAATATCTCAGGGAACTAACTAAGGAGGCTAGACCATGCCCTTAGCCGTACTACCTAACTACCCAGTTACTAGAGAGTATCTTCCTGAGTGGTATTCTCGGTGGCACTATAGCAGTCAGGCGGTCGATCAATTTATCTACAGAGGGCTTAAGGAAATCTAGGTCGATCTATACACAGGTGTTGTCTGATGCACTACCACTTGAAGGGGTACCAACATGGCCTACAAGGGTGGCAAAAATATGTGCGCTTAAGAACCACTTGTATTTCCTACGTGTATGAATCCATAAACCACAGGTTTATGTGCATAATGACATATCTTTGTGGCTTAAAGATGCCAGAATATGTCTCTACCCTGAAAAAAAATTAACCCACATTTTTTTGCCAAGGAAAGTGCTCTGATAGCACTTGTAATATTCCAGATATAAAAAGTATGCAGAACAAAAATAAAATGCTAGAAATGGTATAAGAACAACAATATAACCATAATTACACCACAATAATACTGAAAAGATAATAGAATAACACCAGAAAGAGCACTTCGATTACTGAGAGCAATGTTCATGGGCCTCTTCGAGGGGGAAACCTCCAGTCAAGTAGAGATCTATTACAATAATATCCAAACTAGGGTTCACATACCCTCGACTCCTATTTATACTAAATATGTCTATCAAGAGAACCATCTAGAGGAAGATCCTTCTAGAAGCAGAAGATTCTATTAGGTCTTCTTACATTCGATTTATTCTACCTTATTGCAAGGCCTTATTAATATTGACATTTATTACATCAGAATACATTGTTCTACCTATGTAAGAGGTTAGGTCCCTAACATATTTCAYGCCTATTAATTCTACCTTTTATAAGAAAAACAATATAGATAAAAATTGTCCTTATAAGAGCTTAGAAAAATATATTTATAGTCTGAGAAATGAAGGAAGTATCTTCCTACTAGGAGACTTTAATGCTAGAACTACAACTAATCAAGCTATTATATTAAACAATAATTCCATCCACAATCCTCTATGGTTAGATGGGGACCTTTTTTTAGCTAATACATACAAAAGAAATTCAAAAGGCCCAACCAAAAATTTGTATGGTACCGAGCTAGTCAAGCTTTCTATGTCTCAAGATATAATAATTTTCAATGGTATAATGAAGTGGCTGAATTCTAACCAGATGACTTGTATCCATGGGATAGGTAGCAGTGTTGTAGATTATGTGATATCATATATCCATGTATATAATCAAAAATTCATTTTTTACCTTTTAAATGACCATGGGTGTAGCTATGATCATAGACCTTTAACCCTAACTCTAAATTTTACCATGCACAAAAACCTCATTGAAGATAACTCTAATAACCAAAGGAAATTGTTTTTTTGGAAAAAATAAAGCCGATCTCTTCTTAAAGGAATTAAACACTAATAAAATATTCTATCATATAAGAAAAATATCAAATTTTCAATTGGGTTAAGCCTGAGTGGTTTGTGCTAAGGGGTATTTCCCCCTCACCCAGGTTCAATTCCCACAAGTGACATGTCTAGCTCTTAAATGCACACACTATCAAAAAATCCTCAAATTTCTACAAAATCTAGTTTACCCTGTGTACCATCCTCGAAATGAGGGGAAGTACCTGATGGGTTTCCCCAATAGTTGTTCCCTTGAAAAAAAAGAACAATATCGAATATATTTATCATAATTTTATGATAGCCCTCTTTACTTCCATAATGTTATGGAACTTATCGGTAAATGCATACATAAAAAGATCTCCTTAGATCCACCTAGACCTAGAAAAAAATAGAATAGGATAGACAATTCCCTAAGCTCTAATCTTTGAGTTTACTATCAAACAAGTGATGGGAAACATACCATTTAAATATCGCTTCCTCTTGTCGTTATTGTCTCAACTCCACTCCATTGCTCCTGTGATATTGGACCTGCAAGGGAACACAAGCCAACCAAAGTGAAAGCAATATATTACACTCAAAGAGAACATATGTATGTGATCAAGGACTCATACAATAAAACGAGATACATTTTATGGGAAATAGATATATCACTGTATTATATTAAAGTGAAAGTGGATATTACAACCAAAGCCTTGATGTTGCAAGGTCCCCTTCCGATGACCCTTTGCTCCAACACACACACTTGCTCCAACCTTGAATGAAGAAGATCCACAACGACTTGATAAACTGAAATGAAAACCTCAAGTATGAACTGAAGTAGAACTCCTCATCCAATTCTTAGCCTATTCAATAATAATCTTGCTTGAATCAACCTTAGCCTTTTCCATGAGAAATCCCTCTATATATAGGGGAAAGAGAGATGGTTGAAGAGATTAGGATGATCCCACCAAATCATAGAAGCGAGTAGGATCCCAACCATACGGATGCCACCTCATCTTCTAGAAGATACCCTTCTAGAACTTTCATGAAGTTTGACCTTTTCTTAGCCTTTTGAAATCGTCACACCCTAGATGTAGAACATCCTGCGGAGACGTCACATGCTAGATTTAGGGCAGAGGGCGATGACCAGGAATTGTCCCACCTTGCTTATGGTGCAGCCTGTGACAACCCTCCTTAATAAGGTTTTTAAGAAGAGAAATCCAGTCACCTTTCTCATGAAGATAGGATCTTTTGGGAACATGAACACATATTTGTCAATGGCTCATTAAAATGACCAAAATAATGTGTAACGATAAAAAAATTCGTTATCAAAGAGTTGTGTAAAAGGAAAAACAAAATTTCCAACCCTTGGTATGATAATGAGTGTAAAATTTCTAGAAAAACCATTAGGGATGCCTCTAATGAGTCTTTGAAATATGATAAGATTAATAAATACAAATCCCTAATTAAAAAGAAGAAAAGGAAATACATAAATTTAAATCAAAAGAAGTTTTTTCACTTATCTAAGATAGTTCCAAAGAAATTTGGTGGTAAATTTTGACTCATAAAACTAAAAAAATGGGTATGATTCCTCCAACATATTGGAATTCTTACCTTAATTTTTTTTATGAACCCCTAATGTTCTGGACAACATTCCAAATGTTTCTATAGAGGATGAAGTTTTTTTCTATAGAAACCATAAAGTTTGGGGTTAAACGATTAGAAAATGGGAAATCTAAGGACATCAAAGGCTACCGATATGAAATATTGCAAACTGAAGGGCCTATTATCATCTCTCACATACACAAGCTCTTCAATTTAGCAGTCAAGCCGGGCTTCCCTAAACCCTATACTCAAAGCCAAAATGTACCTATTTTAAAAAGTGGCGATAAAACCAATCCCTCCAATTATAGGACCATTATGATTAGTCCCATTTTAGCCAAATTATATGGAAGTATTTTGGAAAAGAAGATAAGCATATGGCTAGAAATGAAGGGAAAAAAAATTAAAGGAGAAGTCGGTTTTAGAGGCTATAATTCATATGTGGACCACCTTATCATGCTTAGGATCATTGCAAAGGAGTGTCACAAAAATAAAACTAATCTCCTTTGTTATTTCTTCGACTTTAGGAAAGTTTTTGACACTATTCCTAGGACTAACCTTTGGAATATGATAGAAGAGATCAAAGTTCCCTTTGAGCTGAGAAATGCTACAGTACGGTTGTATGAGACCATTATTTCCAAGTTTAGGAGCACTGAGAGATGGTTGGAAGAAATTAATTGTAATATTGGATTCAATCAAGGTTTTCCTCTATTCCCTACCCTTTTTGGCATATAAATTGACAAGTTAGAACACTGTTTGGAAGATGTAGGTTGTGTTGGACAGACTCTTTCTACTATAGTTATCATCCTTCTCTTGTATGTTGATGATATTGTTCTTATGGAAAGGAATCCCTATGACCTCATAAAGCACCTTATATTCCTCAAGGACTTCTGCTCTAGTACATGGATGATGGTGAACACTAACAAAACAAAGGTTTTGATAATTAAATCCCAAAAGATAACCTACGATAGTTTCATGTATGAAAACAATATCTTGGAGGAAGTGCCTTCGTACAAGTATCTTGGAATTGATATTCATCACAAGCTCAATAATAACTATAACATTGAGAAAAGGATAAATGGAGGGTGAAAATATTGTTATGGGATTGAAAATAATTGTAAATTAATGGATCTTTGGCTATGGGATAAGAAAACTATCCTCTTGGAGACTCTTGTTGCTCATGCTATATTATGTAGATGTTAAGTTTGGGGATTAGTATCTCTCGAGAATACTGGAGAAACATAGATAAGATCTAAAAGAATTCTATCACTTATAATCTCAAAATTAAAGGAAATACACCCTATCCTATCCTCCTCGTAGAAGAGAGTCTTTCCCCCATTGAGAGCACAACTATGATTAGGAACTTTATGTACAAGAAAAAAATAAACAACATGGATGATACGAGGATACCCAAATTGCTTCAGACTCCAGCCAAAATCATGAGCAATGACGGGTGCCAAATTGCTTTAGACTCCAGCCAAAATCATGAGCAGTGTCGGGTGCCTAAATTGGCATGGGTGCCTAAATTGGCATACTTTTAGCACCCGTCTAATACCTTTTTTCTTATCATTTTCCATCGATCACTTTCTTTTTTATACTCTCCTTATCTATTTTTTCCACATTTATTGTCATGGGAAAAATATTTCCCATATTCCATTATTATGCTATTCTTCCATAATTATCAAAGGAACTTGCTACTTTCATGTTCTAATATTGCTACAAAAGAATAATATAGCATTTGCAATACCTCTCTACTGCAACTCCATGCACGCTTTCTGTTGTTGCAATTCCAGGCACAATCCAACTACTACAACTCCAAGTGTATTCTTCGTGATGCGACTCTAGCTAACAATTGTGATTCCAAACAGGTTTTCAGTTGCTATGATTCCAAACACCTTTTTTGTTGTTGCAACTTTGAGTACACCATTGTTTCGTTTCCAAATATAAATTTGCCAGTCAATAATGCAACTAGTAGTTAGGAAATAGTCTTCATAGAGGAGAAATACATGAGGAAAATAGATGACCAAAAGAAGAATAGTTTATACCCCCAAGTCAACACATGTAGATATTTTAAAATTTAGCAAAATCATTGTAATTAGATTAATAATAGGATTCTCATGACTGTTCATCCATTCCCTTGTATAATTTTAGACATTAATCATATTGTGTAATAACCTCAGCTTCCCTAGAGCTGGGGAGGAGAACTCCGGTGATAAGCATTTAGTTGCTATTGTATTTTCATACTTCTAGAATATAATTTGTGTTCCTGATTTCATTTATGTGTTGATGTGTTGGTGATTATGTGGTTCTAATCTCGTAGATCAATGCCTTGTCTAAGGGTGTAAATCCCTCTACTTAGTCAGGTACTTCCTGTATATTAATGTAGAATTTAATATTTAAATTCTATTCATTTGTTTCAACAATAATTTCATTTCTTAGGCTTTTGCAATTCCAATTTTCATAGAAACAATGGTTGTAATTCATGCATGGTTGGTATTCAATTAGTGTTAAAAGAATTCATAACTATAAACTGCAATTCAAATTGTTTCAATTTGTATGTGTGCATTACCAAAGATGTTGTTACAACTCTAGATACTACAATTTTCCTTGCTTCAATTTATATGAGGTTGGAATTTTCATTGTTGCAACTCACGTCATTGTGATCACAACTATCGTGTTAGAATTTTCGTTGTTGCAACTCCGCTTGTAGTTGCACTTTATTCTATTTGATTTTTGATTCATGATAGATTTAGTTGTTTGGGATTGATATTACATAGGATTTTTATCAAATGTGTGAATGCATAATTGTTACAATAGATCATGACCTTCATTCTACTTGAGCAAGTCATCGATAGAACATAATGTAGATTTAATTTATGCAAGTGTGATTTCAATTTCTACAAAGTGTGATTTCAATTTACACAATTGTGAATTAAATTTCTACAAGTGTGATTTCAATTTCTGCAAAGTGTGATTTCAAATTCCACAAGTGTGATTTCCATTTCTTCAAGTGTGATTTTATTTCTGCAAGTATGATATTTACTTTCCTGTACTAGTATAGCTTGGTGACTTAATTAAGTAACTTGAAGCCTTGATTCATGACATCAAAAGTAAAACAAATATTTAGCTAAAACAACATTAATATTTGCATATATGGTGCATGACAGTTCGTAAGTAAGATATGACCTCAGATTGATAATTAAATGCACAACTCTTCAGTTGCTCACTAAGTTAATTAGGAAGTAACTGAAAAGTTTGTCAATTTTGGTGTTGTTTCTACGAAACTGTCAAAAGAAAGTAATGTTCTTCAGTTATGTGGATTTTTCTTCATTCCAATAGATTAAATGTTATGATTTCATTTCATTAATTTGTAGGATGTTTTTCTAAATATTTTCTATGCCTGAATCTGTAATATTCCAGATATAAAAGGTATGCAAAACATAAATAAAATGCTATAAATGGAAGATGAACAACAATATAACCAGAATAACACCACAATAATACTGAAATGATAACAAAATAACACCAGAAAGAGAACTTCGATTACTGAGAGCAATGTTCACGGGCCTCTTGGAGGGGGAAACCTCCAGTCGAGCAGAGATCTATTACAATAATATCCAAGCTAGGGTTCACATACCCTCGATTCCTATTTATACTAAATATGTCTATCAAGAGAACCATATAGAGGAAGATCCTTCTAGAAGCTAAAGCTTCTATTAGGTATTATTACATTCTATTTATTATACCTTATTGCAAGGCCTTATTAATATTGACCTTTATTACATCGGAATACATTGTTCTACCTATGTAAGGGGTTAGGTCCCTAACATGTCCGCCCCCTTAAAAACAACCTTGTCCTCAAGACTTGAGATGTGGAAATTGTTGTAGAATGGTAGCTGGTTCCCAAGTGGAATCTGCTAGAGTTGTATCTTTCCACTAGACTAATACTTCCTTCATGGTTCGTTGATGTAGGCAATGCTCATACTGGTCCAAAACTACTTGTGGATGTAGCCAAATGGAGCCTTCTTCGTCCAACTCGAGAAGGTTGGTTTGAGTTTGGCACTTAGTTCCAATCACCTTCTTCAAACATGAAACATGAAAAACATGATGTAGCTTAGAGTGACTGGGAAAAGATAACTAATAGGCCACCTGTACCACACACTTGAGAAATGTATAAGGACCATAAAATTTGGGCGCCAACTTTTGACAATGGTCGGCCTTGAGGGAATTTTTCTTGTAAGGTTGCAGTCAAAGAAACACCTGATCCCCTTCTACAAATTGACGTTCAGAGAGACCTTGATCTTCTTGTTTCTTCATGCGATTTTGAGCCATGACCAAATTCTCTTTGAGGGTATGGACAATAGCCTCTCGAACTGTAAGCATTTGGTCAACCTCCTGGACCTTTGAGACACCTGGTAAATATGAGAGGACTGAAGGTGGATTTTGTCCATAGACCTCTTCAGAAGGAGTCATGCATGTAGTTGTATGGTATGAAGTGTTGTACCACCATTCAACTAGGGGTAACCATTGAGCCCACTGATTTTGATTTTTCGATGAAAAACACCTTAGATATATTTAAAAACACTTGTTGACAACTTCAGTTTGACCATCTGTCTGGGGATGATAAGCTATGTTGAGATGCAATTGGGTGCCTTTTAGCTTGAATAGTTCTTGCCAAAAATTTCTTGTGAAAGTTGGGTCGCAATCAGAAAAAATAGAATGCGGCATGCCATGAAGCTTGAATACCTGATCCATGAAAAGTTGATCCACTGTGGATGTTGTAAATGGGTGTTGAAGAGCACAGAAATGAGCATACTTGGAAAGGCGATCAACTACCACCATGATGACTGATTTATTACCCGATTTAGGTAATCCTGTAATAAAATCCATAGATGTATCCCTCCAAATAACATGTGGAATCAAAAGCGATTGCAGTGTGCCCAGAGATTTGACTATTTATCCCTTGTTGCATTGACACACATCACATTCAGCCACAGAATTAAGAACGTCTTGTTTCATACCATCCCAGAACAAAGAACGTTTGACCCTATCATAGGTTTTGGTAAACCCGAAGTGACCAGCTGTGGGTGTAGCATGAAGCTCAGAAAGCACCATGGATTTAAGTTTTAAGTATTTACTTAAATAAAAATGGCCTTTGTATCAAAGCTCATCATGGATCCATGAGTACCCTGGGGAAACTAGAGAATTGGACTGCAATTGTTGTATCAGATGCAAACTTTTGGGATCATGTAGTCATTCCTGGCAAACGACTTGGAGCCAATCTGGTACAATGAAGGAGAGAGAAAAAAGGGAGCCTTCATATTCATATTTTTGGGAAAGTGCATCATCCACCACGTTGTCTTTGCCTTTCTTGTAAATGATCTCATAATCATATCCAAATAGATTAGTCACCCATTTTTATTTCGCTGGGGAGGAAATGCGTTGTTCCAAAAAATACTTGAGGCTTTGATGATCTGTCTTAATTTGGAAGCGTTTCCCCAATAGATAAGGGCACCACAAATGAACGACAAGTAGAATAACCAGAATTTCCTTTTCATAGATTGGTTTTCCCAAATTTCTTTCAGACAGTTGTTTGCTGGTAAAGGCCAAAGGCCTACCCTCTTGCATAAGGACAATGCCAATACCTTTCCCTAAAACATCACATTCAAGGACAAAGGTCTTTGTGAAATCAGGAAGGGCTAGGAATGGAGTGGTGCACATGGCCATATTCAAGGTTTGAAAAGCCTGAGCAACTACTGGGGTCCAAGTGAAAGAATTCTTTTTAAGGAGTGTCGTGAGAGGTGCAACAATCTTTCCATAATTCTTAACAAACTTGCGATAATAACCTATTAGGCCCATAAATCCTTGCAATCTTTTGAGATTCTTTGGGTGAGGCCAATCTTCCATAGCTTCAATCTTTTTAGGATCCACCCTCACGCCATTCCTACCAAAAAGATGGCCCAAGTACTCAACTTCTGAGGTGCCAAAAGCACATTTATATTGTTTTAGGAAACATTGGTGTTGAGAGAGTAGATGGAGAACTATGTCCACATGAGCAAGGTGGTCTGTCTAGGTTTTGCTATAGTTGAGGATATCATTAAAGAAAACTAAGACAAAATGACATAGAAAGGGGAGAAAGACATGATTCATGAGGCTTTGGAAGGTGGAGGAGGAATTACACAAGGCAAAGGGAATGACCAAAAACTCATAGTGGCCCTCATGAGTTCTAAAGGCAGTCTTAGAAATGTCAGCCTCTTAAATATGGATATGGTGGTATCCAAAATGAAGATCAAGTTTAGTAAAGAACTGGGTGCCACTCAATTCATCCAAGAGGTCATCAATGACAGGAATGGGAAATTTGTCTTTAATGGTGAGTTTGTTGAGGGCGCGGAAGTTAGG
>JZKD02S1667762.1:67563-80564 GCA_000966675.3 Picea glauca
TTTAATTTATGCAAGTGTGATTTCAATTTCTGCAAAGTGTGATTTGAATTTCCACAATTGTATTTCAATTTATGCAAGTGTGTTTTCAATTTTTGCAAAGTGTTATTTCAAATTCTGTAAGTGTGATTTCCATTTCTTCAAGTGCGATTTAATTTCTGCAAGTGTGATATTTAGCTTCCTGTACTAGTATAACTTGGTGACTTAATTAAGTAACTTGACGCCTTGATTCATGACATCAAAAGTAAAACAACTCTTTAGCTAAAACAACATTAATATTTTCATATATGGTGAATGACAGTTTGTAAGTAAGATACGACCTCAGATTGATAATTAAATGCACAAATCTTCAGTTTCTCACTAAGTTAATTAGGAAGTGACTGAAAAGTTCATCAATTTTGGCGTCATTTCTAGGGAACTGTGAAAAGAAAGTAATGTTGTTTATTTATGTGGATTTTTCTTCATTCCATTAGATTAAATGTAATGATTTCATTTCAGTAATTTGTAGGATTTTTTTCTAAATATTTTCTATGCCTGAATCTAGAGATCAACAAGGTAGATTTATTAGTTCTTCCAAAAAAAATTTGAAAAGAAAACAGTGCAATTCAATCACAGGAGGGAAAGCATATCAATCAACCAAATTAATTATTCCCTACAACAAGTTTTGTTGCCAAGAAGAATCTTGAAGCATCTCCTTAGGAATCAGAGACTATACAAGGATCTTTGCACACAAAGGTTCAACTTTCAAAAGAGCAGACCAACGAACAATATCATTAAGAAGAGCTCCTTTTTCCCAATGCACCTTTGTAAGAAGAGGAAATCCCTCATAAATAAATGGCTCATGAGAATGTCAAGGAGGAAACCATGACTTTCAGATTTTCAATTAAAGAAATGAATGAGGAAAACAAGATGAAGAACATTTGTAACACCCCCATTCCCCCAGCTTGTAATTAATCATTAATTATGATTACCATGCTATGGCATGTGTACAATGTAAATTTATTATTGTTTAGATTGCCAACGACTGACTGTGGGGGTGAAGCCTTGAAGTACTGGCCATGATATCCCTAGAGGAAAGAGTGAGAAAACTATAGAGAGGGTTCATTATGTCAAATAACCCAATTTCTCTTTATTGAAATAATAAGCCTCATCCAGATTCCAAGGGAGAATCATTTAATGAAAGAAGGATTAGTGGTTGAAAACTCAACTAGTTCCATGAATGGATTCATGGAGGGTTTGGATGAGGAGACAAAAAAACTGTCAGCCTAAAGTACCATAGAGTGCATTTTTCATGCAAGCCCAGACTGACCCGAGTTTCTTCTGACAGAAGGAATAAGACAGGTCTAGAACCTTCATGAGGATGGAAAAGGTGTGTAAGAAAACACACGAAGGTAGAAAAGCAAGGAGACCAATCCCATAGGGGGCATGCAATTGGGATATGCTGAGAGAAAGGGGATAGCATGACAGAAGCTCCAATTTAGAGAAGAACTAAGAGATTAAATTTTTCAGTTACAGGAGAGAACAAGAAGAAGGACTCCTTAGAGATGAGGGTCACGATATTGATGTCGAGGAAGCATATGATAAACTTGTAGAGGCTATGACAAAGAGAGAGTCTCTAAGGAATTGTAAGAGTTTTCCCTAGTGATATCATGACTTGGCATGGGGGTGTCGAGAGTGCTAAGAGTGAATGCCTCTAAGCCTATGGTTGGGTAGAGAGGCGAACACCCACAGTCAGTTGGATGGATTCCACTTCTAATAGATAAGTATTCTCATACCTTGTGAATTTGAATTGTAACTGTAAAATAAGGTTGAATATCCTGTGAACATTTCAGGGATGTGCATGCTTGTTTGATGATTAGACCGTTTTTATTTATTTTTCGTGGTTGTGTATATAAGAAAATAAGGAACTATATGGTCAAACATTATTTTTACATGTAAATACTTGCACCCATGTAGTGACTCAAATTAAAGGAAATGAACTGTGATTTTGTTGACCATAGGCACAATTTCATGTATGCATGCTTACACTTCCAATTGTTTTGGGTCACCTGGAAAAAGGGTCTGTTAATCTCAGGAGAGGTAGTGTGAGGGTGCATAGAGACTATGAAACTTGTGTAAAGGTTAAGAACTCTCTAAGTTCTAAATTCCAGGAGAAGCGCAAGAAGTGTTACCACACTTCATTCAAAGTATTTGCAAGATCAGAAGGTATAACGGTCACAGAATGTAGACAAAGGGTGCATCCTTTAAACCACTCATTTGTGTGACCGAGGACTCATGCCCACAACCCTAACCAAATCATGATGAAGAGTTGGGTGTGTAGTCCCAGAACTTGTTGGGAAACCTCATATGACTAGGACCATGGAACCCAGTGCTACGTCCAACTGGAGCTAAGCCTTTTGGCTTCGAAACTCTGGGAATTTGAAGCTCCATGATGTTATGATTTTACAACCTCCGAAACCAACCGAAGGTAACTTACCAGTTCAATTACCCATGTGGTTGATCAACATCTAGAAGTCTCTTAACCATGACCGTGGGATCTGTCCCATCGATTAAAACCCTGACCCACTTACCAGTCACGATGTAACGCGAGCCATAGATCCTAGGATACTCAAGATCTTCCCTGACCATTGGATCTATGTTGTGGTTAGACCGACATTGACCAATTCGAGAGAAAAAAGGTTTCATAACACCAAACCCCCAAACACTGGAGTTGTGAATTAATGTGAGCCATGGATTTGGGGAGTCCATTGAGAACCCCTCTCAACTGTCTGATCCACTAGTGGAAGGATTTGTGTATAACACTTCGATGAAGTCCTTCTCCAAGAGAAAAGGAGTGTTAAGAAGGTAGAAGCCCCAAATGTCGAAGTCACAAAGTGAAAAGGACCGTCGATCTAAGGGCATATCGAGATCTCTTCCTGATCATTGAATCTAGAATGTGGTCATCCTAGTGTTGACCACTCCTAGACTAAAGAGGATATTACACAGTGGAATGCCCAAACACCGAAGTTGTGAAGCAATGGAGGTCATATATATATGGGTCTACGTGTATAGATCTCAATCGTAGTATAGAAGGGGTGTTGGGAGTTTTTCTGGCAGGAGTTCGGACTTCGGGGCTCTGGGTGATTTCGCATCTAGTCAATATTAGAGGCTTTCGGAGTGACATGGCATGCTGATGTCACCCAGGGTGATGTGGACCCATGTTTATCATGCCATGTGTCACCTTGATTTTTGTGTTTTATAGGCCTTATATGTCAACTAGAATGTGACACATGTCACCCATTGATAGGGCCACGTGTCATCTCTGTTCTTTGTTACATGTCACCCATGGTGCGTGGTTGTTTGACCTAATGGCTATTGGGACCTCGAGAGTTCGGGAGTTTGGAACTTTGGGAGACTTGGCATGTTAGAAAATATGCTCCCAAAAGGTTCGAAGGTCGGAGCTACGTGGAAGTACCTTGGGAGTTCAGAAATCTGGGAGACTTGGGATGTTAGAACGTATGCTCCCAAAATGGCTGAAGGCCGGAGCTATGTGGCAGTACATTGGGAGTTCAAAACTTTGGGAGACTTGGAATTTTAGAACGTATGCTCCCAAAAGGGTCGAAGACTGGAGCTACATGGAAGTACTTCATGAGTTCGAGAGTTCGAAACTTTGGGAGGTTTGGGATGTTAGAATGTATACTCCAAAAAGGGTTGAAGGCCAGAGCTACATGGCAGGAGTTCAGAACTCCGAGAATTGTTCAGACTCGGATAAGAAGGATGAAGGGTCGAAGGCCATGTTATCGTGAAGGTGCGGGGAACACCCCCTGTAACAACCTCTCCAACGGCTATGCCATCGCTAGGGGATGAAAACCATGGTCAAGTCCATGTCAGGTGGAATGGTATGAATGAGATGAACCCATGTGGGTGCCACATGGTATTTGACCAATGACGCCCGAAGAGATTCAGAAGGGCATAACTTCCAATCCAGGGCTCAGATTTGAGCATGGTAATAGTCGTTGGAAATATCTTGATGGGAATAAGGTGATGGATATCTCAGGAATGGATTCAAGAGGATGGAGGAAAGTGAAATTTTGATGCCCCATCCCTTAAAAAGTTCCTTAAGGGGTTGGGTGTGTTACAAAATCTGTCATTTAACTATGCCAAAATTTCATGGTTTATCTAAAGAAGATATTGACACATTCATCTTCAAGTTTTATGTACTTTGTAGAAGTTAGGACTACGTGATAGACACCCAAAGATTGAAGAATTTTCCCACCACACTTAAAAGCGTTATGCTATGATGGTTCATGGGTCTTGGAAAAGATAACATCTACTCATGGGACCAAATGATGAAGAAATTTATGGACAAATAATAAGACTACTGAAAGGATAAATAAAGAGTACAGGAAGTCTTCAAGATGATGCAACATGAAGATGAGAGTATGGAATATTACATTGAATGATTCACCTATAACCTATAGAGGGAAAAGCAAGGAGACTTGGCTCCTGATATACGATGTGTATTGTTCCTAAGAGGAATATGAGATGATTGTATGGAACTCCTCAACCATATGGGAGGGGAGACGTTTCTTAGTTAGAATGCAATATTATCTTGTAACTTTGTCATCATTATTCCATAGGAACATCTAAAATAGGCAAAGGGCCAAGAGATATGCTGTAAAGAGAATATAAGAGGAAATACTGTTGTAAGTGGATTAACGAGGGCATAAATCGAGAACATATCATAGGAATTTAAAATTGTCATAGTAAGTTCCTTGAGATCCCAACTGGATACATTGCAGATAAACAAGAAGCAAGAATAAATAGGACAAGCATTGGCTATCTTTTGCTCGAAATCCAGAACAAAGCATCCAAAGAGAGAGTGTTTGTTGGATTAGATCGAGGAATATATAATATGTAGTGAGGACCATGATACTCATAAATTTCCATCCTTTTTGGGACTAAAGGCCATTTATCGAAAATATGAGGATCTAAAACAATTGTGCTACATCTCTCAAAAGAGACCCTAGCAGCCTAGACCTCAAGGTATGATCCAATATCAATCCCAATATTTCAATTTATATTGAAATAATCCTTCAATGCAATATTCTTCTCAACCATGGGGTATGACAACACAACAATGGGTAGCTCACCCTCCTAACTAGTTGTGGAAACAAGGATGGAGAATTCCCACCATGGGAGGACCTAAACAACCTATGACACAACCACCCATGCAAATTCTCCCTCCTCCCCAAATTCAGGAATCCACATTCACCCCTCCTTGACCAAAACTACCTAGACAACCCATACCTAACCCAAATAATGGAAGGTCAGGTCAACCAAAACAAGTTGTTGGACTTGGAACCTACCCTAATTATTCCATCTCTTCCCTAGACAATGATGATATTCCCCTTAGATCCAGGAAGACTCTGACCAAGGACCAACCTTGCATTAACATCAAAGATTTGAATGAGGAGGTCCCAAATGAAGAATCAGAACAAAAAAAAATATCAGGAACCTTCAAAAACTAAGAATTTCCACCTCGAACTTCAAGATCCACCCTATCCTAAAAGGATAAATTGAGAAAAACCTTTTACTCAACCTGAGGGAGTTTTAGCTAAGATTACCCAAGTAGAGTAGTATTCCAACCAAGCTAAGTTATTTAGCTTCTTAACTGTGTAATTTACAAGAGTAAATAAAGACCATTCAATTGATAACAAGTAAAAATATTCTGAGGGGCTCCTGATAAATATTCCCTAGATTAATTGACTTTTAGTATTCTATATATTAAAATTGTATAAATTGAAAGACCAAGCCATCCATGTGGTAATATCATGCTTTTCTTTCACACAAGTGTCTCTTGGTCAAAAACATTTGAAATCTAACCCCTACATTGGTAATTAAATGTTTTTCTTTCATGGGGCAGACCCCTACGTTTTGTTTTCAATTGTTTTGGTTTTTTTGTTTTCTAAAATTTTGAATGGACACTTTAGGGGAAACAATTTGTAAGTTAGAAAAAAAGAAAATAAACAATGTAGATGAATACCAATTCACCCTCCCTACTAAATTTGATGTGAACCACAGTAGATATGATGGTAGGGGTACCCAACCATCACCCAATCATAGGGTTATGTACTTTTTTTTCCCTTCGTCTTAGGTGGCATGGTACTCAAATAAACTTGATAAATAATAAGTTAAAACACCTACACTATTCAAACCAAATAAATGGTGTTGAAGCTCTTTGTGGACCACATAGATTCCATGTGCATCAGAGTCCCAACTAGTTCATTGTTTTAGGGTTGAAATTTATCTAATACAAATTAAATGAATGATAATATACAAAGAGTAATATAATATCTTTACGAATAGAAAATTATATTAGAAAATCAAGATCACGAAGAAATAAAATAATACAAATGAGGAAATAAAACACATAAGATATACAATACAATAGAGACACAGATATATGTGGTTCACTCAGTGTGATCTATGTCCACCAGATAAATTGCCAGGTCCTTCCTTTTTATTATCCAGGAAAATGAAGGGATACAACCTACAAGACACCCGTTGTAACTTCCTCTTCTTTCTCCCATAGTCTCCTCTCTCAGAATAAAATAATCACATACATACACATTTGCAATATGATTCCTTCATAGAAGAGGGTTTCCTTCTAGGGAAAAAAACCCTAAAATAACTTCTACCATTAGATCTGCGACCTTATAATGAACGATTCAGAATGACTATGAAATTACAATATTTTACAAGGCAATTTTTTCCTTCGAGGGTTTTACCCCCAAACCTCACAGTGGGGGAAAATTACCCCCTACAACACCCCCATGTGGAGAGGTGAACCATATTAATTGGGTATAAACATGACTAAAAACTAAGAATTTTGAATCCATAATATAATCAGGCTCCACAACCAACAATATTCCACTTGAAGATTGATCACAACAACTCCAATGTTGTTGCACCTACTGGACTGTGATCCATGTTGGACCTAGAAAATATATCATCTTAACCCTCATTCTTTAAGGCCAACCGAAATTGATCAGGAACTCAATTTCTCCCTGGTTACTCCCTTTGTTAACATGTCAGAAGGATTCTGGCTAGTATGTATCTTTTCTAACTTCAAATGTCCATCTTCCAAGATAGATTGTATGAAATGGTACATGAGTTGTATATGCTTAGTATTTGAATGGAAATATGAGTTATTTTCAATATGAATGACGCTCTCAATGTCACAGTACAACCTGTTATTCTCCTACTTCTTTTCCAATTCCTCCATAAACCTTTGTAACCAAATCATTTATTTACTAGCTTCTGTAGTAACAACATAGTCTAATTATGTTGTTGAAAGTGAAACAACCTTTTGTAGTTTTGAAATCCAACTTACTATTGTTCCACCTACAATAAAAACATATCCTATGGTGCTCCTCCTACTATCTTTATCACATGCCATATCATAATCAACATATCCTTGTAGAACAATGTCTGAACCTCAAAAACATAATGCATTAGTAGAAGTACCTCTCAAATACCTGAGAATGAACACTTTACTGCCTCCCAATGTTATTTTCCTAGATTTTTCATATACCTTCTCACAACTCCCACTGCATGTGCAATATATGTTCCTTTGTAAACCATCACATACAACAAGATGCCAAATACTGATGAATAAGGGACCCTAGACATGTATTTTATCTCCTCCTATGTCTTGTGACACATTTCCTTAGTTAATTTGAAATGGCTTGCCAAAGGTGTACTAATTTTTTTTTTCATCCTGCATTCTAAACCTCTCCAACACCTTCTCTATGTACTCACCCCCAAACAATGTCAATTTGCAATTTTTCCTGTCTCTTGTTATTCTCATACCAAGGATTTTCTTTGTAGCACCCAAATCCTTCATCACAAATGAATTAGATAGTTTATTCTTGAGCACATTTATATCTTTCATATTAGAACCTGCAACAAGAATGTCATCTACATACAATAGAAAGATAAAATGGCTTCCATTTTCTATCATTTTAAAACAAACACAGTGATTAGAATGAAATCTACTATAACCTTGTTTTGTCATAAACCTGTCAAACTTAAAATACCACTTCCTTGGATCTCTTTTTAGGCCATGCAAGCTCTTCTTCAACCTACATACAAAAGTTTTCTTTCCTTTTACCTCATACCCCTGTGGTTGTTGCATATAAATCTCTTCATTCAAATCCCCATGGAGAAAAGTTGTTTTTACATCTAACTGTTCAAGATGCAAATCTTCTACTACCACAAGACTTAAAATAGTCCTAATTGAAGTCATTTTAACAACATGAGAACATATTTCATCAAAATCTATACCTTTCGTTTGTGCAAACCCCTTTACAATAATTCTATCCTTGTACCTCTTTTTGCCTCCATCTTCTTCCTTCAACCCGTAGACCCATTTATTTTGCAATTATCTTTTTCCTGTAGGAAATTGAACCAAGTCCCAAGTCTGGTTATTTACCAAGGAATCTATTCCTCTTTCATGGCTTTCTCCCACTTCCTTTCAGTGTCTACCTACATTGCATCTTCATAACTTTCTGGTTCACCAGATGCAGTCAACAATATATAGTACAATGAAAGAGAGTATCATTCAAGGGTCTACTTAACTTGGTATATGTTCTAACAACATTTGCATGAGTTTTAGGTACATGTTTCTCCTTTTGTTGTACATTTTTATTTTCACATACCTTTGGAATTTCGTTTTCAGTGATCTCATCAAGCACTATGTATTCTAGTTTTTCTTCTTCCTGTTTCCTTCCCTGCAACTGATCTTTATACATGACCTTCTCATTAAATATGAAATCTATACTCCTAATGATTTTTTGATTTTCATAATCCCATAAGAGATAACCAAAATCATTAACACCATATCCAATAAAGGTACCATTTCTTGGATTTTTCTTCAATCTTTGTTCTATTTTTTTTTATCAATATGGAAAAATGCTTTACAACCGAAAGTATTCAGAAATGAATAGTTTACCTTTTTACCTGTCTATGTATCCTTGGAATTCCACCATCCAAATAAATTGAAGGTCCTTTTTTTATCAAGTAAACATCAATATCTACAACATATGCCCAAAACTATAAGCGGAAACCTGTATGCAATCTCATACTTCTTACATGCTCCATGATGGTCTTGTTCATCCTTTCTGACACACCATTTTCTTGTGGTGTTCATGGAAATATATTCTCTCTATGAATCCCATGGTATGAACAATAATCATCAAACTCCTTGCTACAATATTAATCTCCACTATTTGATATGAGACACTTCAACCTTTTTCATGTCTCATTCTCAACCAAAGATTTCCATTTCTTAAAAGTATAAAAAACATTTGGTTTTTTTCGAATGTAATAAACTCAACTTTTTCTAGTTGCATCATCAATAAAAGTAACATAATAATTAGAGATACCAAGAAATGATACCTGAGATGGTCCCTATACATATGTATGCACAAGATCTATGCACAAGATCTAACCTTTCACTCTTCATTTATTTTTCGACTCTGATAAATCTAATTCTCTTTTGTTTTCCATAAACACAATGCTCACATAAATTCAAATCAATTTGTTTAATATCTGGCAACAAATTTATTTTGTGAAGTATCTACATCCCCTTCTCACTCATGTGTCCAAGCCTTTGATTCCACAATGTTGTATCCACTCTTTTAGAATCTAAAGAGATAGAAGAGTCAATATTACAAGTACATAAATACAATGTACCTACCTTCTCTGCTTTTGTTATCAACAATGATCCTTTGGTGACCTTCCATGCCTTATCTGTAAATATAGATATACAACCTTCACTTTCCAACTATCCAATTGAAATTATATTTTTTCTTAGATCTAGAACATGTCTTACCTCTTTAAACAACCATTGTTTTCCATTATTTTTATTTATTTATACATTTCACATTCCAACAATTTTTCATGGTGCATCATCACCCAAATGAACCTGTCCAAAATCATGTCGAACATAATCTAGAAAATGTTTCCTATGGGGTGTCTCATGAAATGAATCCAACCCCTCAATCTACTACCAAATACTTAGAAATATTATCTATAGCAAGAATCAAATCATCTTATAACACATCACCTGTTACATTTTCTTCCTGATTTTTCTCTGGTTGTCCATCTCTTTGTTTATTTGGAGATCTCTAGTCTTTCTTCAGATGTCCTTTCTTCTCACAATTCTAGCACTCTATCTTTACCAGTCTTTATTTGGATCTTCTCTTCCTATAATTCCCACGATTCCTTGATCCCTTTCCTCTATCCTTTTGTCTTCCCCTATTCTCTAGATTCAACGCATTACCTGATGTCTCACATGTTATTTTCCATCGTATTTCCTCGCTAAGGATAACACCAACAACATCATCAAATTTTAGAGTGTTTGAACCAGAGACAGAGTTACTTACAACCATGACCAAGCCATTCCATATTTATGGAAATGAGAACAATATTAGAAGATCCCCAACTTCATCATCAAAGTCCACTTTTATATAATTTACGTGATCAGTAACAATATTAAATTCATTTAAATGATCTGCAACAGACCCACCTTATGACATATTCATATTAAATAATCTCTTCATTAGAAATACCTTATTGGACGTCAAGGGTTTTCATACAATTTAACCAATGCATCTATCATCTCCATCATTGTATTTTCTTTTGAAATATTGAAATCCATCGATGTTGTTAGGCACAATCGTATCGTTCCTAGTGCCTTTCTGTCAAGAACCGCCCATTATTTGTCCTTCATGGCCATCATTTTTTTTTATATTCCACCCAATGGTAGGAATATATCCTTCTAATATAAATGATCTTCCATCTATATCTTCCATAACTGGTATTTTTGGCCATTAAATTTCTCGAACCTAAATTTTCCATCTTCCACAATTGCTCCCACTTAAACCAGGAACCCTCTTTTCCAATGAGTTACCTTTCACTCTGATACCAGTTGTTAGAAAAACAAGATTGAAGAGCAATAAAATAAGACAAATGCATAAATAAACACATAATATACACAATACAATAGAGAAACAAATATACGTTGTTCACCTAGTGTGGGCTACATCCACCAGAGAAATTTCTAGGTCCTTCCTTTTTATTATCTAGAAAAATGAAGGGATACAACCTACAACACACCCGTTGTAACTTCCTCTTCTTTCTCTCACATTATTATCTCTAAGAATACAATAATCACACACATACACAGCTACAATACAATTCCATCATAAAAGAGGGTTTTCTTCTAGGGAAAAAAAACCGTAAAATAACTTCTACAGTCATATCTGCGACCTCATAATGAGCGGTCCAGATTGACTATGAAATTACAATATTTTACAAGGTACTTTTTTCCTTCAGGGGCTTTGCCCCCAAACCTCACAGGAGGGGAAATCCCCCCTTGCAACTCCCCCACATGGAGGGTTGAATAGTCTTCCGAGGTGTATAGTCTTAATGGGGTATAAACACAGCTGAAAACAAAGACCTCTGAATCAGGAAGATAATCAGGCTCCACAACCAACAAATTACATGAAAACAAATAGTTTTATTTACTTAAACATTGTATAATAACAATGAAGCATGTGCAAGGTTTATGAAACTGAGTGAAATAAAAATAAGCTTAAAATTGAGTGTGGGGGAATGACTTTACAAGTCTATCCGATGTTTTTGTTTTCTTCCCTACTAGCCTCTTTTCCTCAAATAGGTCTTCAAGTGGTTCCTGACCGCTTAAGAGAAGCAAAATAGGCAACTAGTTAAATCCTAGGAGGTAAGCAATGAAATTTTAGTATTCTTTAGTAACAAAACTGAACTAAATAAAATAGAAAATTGTAAATTACAACGATATAGCAACCAACTAAGATGGTTTTTCCATAAGGTAAAAAACAACCAAAATGGTCAATTTTCCTATTTACGAGAGCACTATAAATGGAAAAAAATTTAAGGCTAAAAGAAGAATGAAATGGGATGAAATAGATGTCAATAAAAAACAAAGAAAAGAGGGTTTTAAGGGATGTCCTAAAGGAACTCTAGACCTCATGACCACCAACTATAGCTCAAATACCTCAATCCTTAGTGAAAGATGCACAAAACCACTTTAAACAAGTTAAACATATTTGTTAGTAAGTGAAAACCAACAAGCTAAATCCAAGGAAGCAACAAGAAATACCTAGCTAACCAATCCTTCCTAGAGATAGCTAAGATAAAAATTATTTACTACTACCCCTCAACTCTTAAGTAGAAAGAAAAAAATCCAAAAACTAAAAGGAGAACAAGTACAAACGAACACTTAGACTCTTTATAGAAAATTCATCAACCTTTTATGCTTTATTCAACAAGTCTCCCCTTTGTACAAATCCTTCCTCTTAGGCTAGGGTTAAGTCATAAGACAATTGTCATTTTTGGAAAAGTGACAAGTGGACCAACCCTAAAGTTCTTTGTCCTTATACAAAAATAAATCAAATTTAATTTGATTTGATACTTTAATTACAATATTTTAATACAAAAAGTAAATCATTTAAGACAAATTTTTTTACAAAAAGTCATTTGCGAAAATGGAAAATTTGAGGTGCCACCTCATCATTTTCCTTAGAATTTGTTGCATCCCAATGGAATATTGATTTTTTTCATGTTTTTTAGATGAAATTTATGTGGCTTCATGGTGTCCAAGGCCATCAATCGCTACCAGATTCACCGATATGAAGGCCACAGGCTTGGGGAAAATTATGGTTTCTTTGGAGGGAAGGGAGGTCTTGGGTTTGGTCCCTTAGTGTAAGGAAATTACCACTATTCAGGAAATTTTTAGACCTATTTTATTCCCCCCTTTCTTGCTATAACTACCCTTGAGAGTCAGTGAAGGAAGGCTTCAATCCAGGCTTGATTTGATGAAGGGACCCTCTGTGCTTAAACTTTGGAAGGTTTTTCCCTCCTACCATATAGCCACAAAACTAAAATTTTATGCGCCCATTTTGTATCTTTATCCATCG
>JZKD02S1667762.1:98639-124535 GCA_000966675.3 Picea glauca
TTTGCATACAAGCATGGGTTCTCTCAACCACAACTCAACCACAACTCAACCACAAAGTGTCTTCCTGTGAGGGATTTCACCATAAGGGGACCACTTTGGAGTTCATCCATTTGTACTTCTTATTAATCATGAAAAGACAATAATGAGTCATCAAACTATGCATAATATATCAAATAATCCATATTCATCATGTATCAATGACAACTCATTGATCCATCTTCATCTATGCATCTTGATTCATCTTCATCGATTGGTTTCCACTTGAAATCTATCATTCTCATCAAGGGTAATAAATATCAATCATTAATAAATAAAACAATTACTTGACATAAATCAATGACATCAATCAATAAAACCATTTCCATCAATGGAAACATGATCCAACAACGTTAGCTCCATGAAAGAAGAAAACCTACCTTCAGTATCAAGCACTCTGAATTTCATATGAATTTGTTTCCATGATAGAATAGAGGAGCTACTCTAAGAGTTTAGCATATACAATGAGAATAGAGCAGTCATTCTCATCTTTAGAAATAGTAGCAGCATGTGCAGAGTCCCAGTTCAGAAGGAAAAGTTGCATACAAAGTAGAGGATATACTCTCTTGAAGTGAGACAAATAGTGCTTGATAGAAAGCACATAGAACCAACACATGATTATGCAGATTGAGTTGCAACTGAGAAAGTGTACCAAGTTGGTACAATGTGATGTGAAAATTTAGTTTCGAAGTATAGGACATGAAGACTCATGTATGCAAGTTGAAACAAGCTCCAAGAACTTGGTATGGAAAGATTGTTAGTTTTTTTATGAGCTTGGGCTTTACCAAGAGTAAATATTATCCCAACCTTTACTTCAAAATTGAGAATGATGGACCAGTTATATTTATTCTATATTTGGATGAATTATTCTTGACATATGAAGAAAATATCATCACATATTGTAAGAAGAATATTTCCACTAAATTTGAAATGAGTACCTAGGCATGATGCACTATTTCTTAGGTCTTCAAGTATGGAAAATCCCAGAAGAAATTTTCCTTAGTCAAGGAAAGTATGTTTTGTAAATTCTAAAGAGATTCAATATGGTGTACTGTAGAGCCATGTCCACTCCTACAGAGATGAATCTAAATTTATTGGATGATACTTCGTCATAAATAGTTGATGTTTCTCTATACAGACATATGATTGGTTTGTTGATGTATCTGATGAATACCAGGCCATATATATGCTTTGTTGTGAACACCTTGAGTTAGTATCTGGTGGGGCCTAGACATGATCACCTTGTAGTTGCGAAGCATGTGATGTGATACCTTAAGGGTATGTTGGATTATGGTCTCTGTTATAATGGAGATCACGACTTCAAATTATATTGTTATACTGATTCATATTGGGCTAGAAGTGCTTCAGATAGAAAAAAACTTTAGGATGTTGTTTCAGTTTGGGGTCAGCCATGACTTCATGGAAAAGTAGGAAGAAATCCAGTATTAATGTCAGTACGATAGACACATAGTACATTTCAGCATGCTCCGCCAGTTGTGAAGCCATATGGATTCAAAAGTTGTTGACAGGTCTATTTGACCTAGAGATGGATGCTACCGTGATTTTTTTTGATAACTAGAGTTGCATAAAGATGACAGAGAACCCAACATTCCATGATAAGATGAATAACATTGAGATCAAGTACCACTACATTCCTGACATGGTATAGAAGGGAGTTGTAAATCTCCAATATGTTGGCATAAATAAGCAGGTTGCAGATGTGTTAACTAAGCGTCTATCTTGTGTGAAGTTTGAGTACTTCTGATACAAGCTTGGTGTTGTCTGAAAGGGACTCCCTTGAAATATGGAGTGATCTTGATGATACTATGGTATCCTAACCAACAACAGGTATCTCAGTGAGGATCTTATATCCTAGGGGACTGATCATCCCTAGGAAAATCCCAAAGTTTCGGTAAGGACGGTCTGTCAAAGTACTTGTGCATGTATATGTTGTCTCCGGTTAGTAGTGGTATCTTAGTTAAGATTTTATGTCCTAGGGGATATTATGATTCCTTGGCAGATATTGAAGGTATGGTAAGGACAAAATGTCAAATTACCAAGTGGTATCTTTTTAGGATTTTATATCCTAGGGAGTCTTATGATTCCTGGGAAAATCTTGAAGGCTCGGTAAGGATGTTTTGTTAGAGTAGCACAAATATTGTTGTCGATGCACCTGCCTCATTTTGTTACCACATATAGATGTTGATCTTCCATATTCATGTTGTTGATGATGTTATTCCATCTTCGTGTTGTTGACGATGTTGTTTTTCTGGCTTCATGTTGTTGATGTTGATGTTCCAGCTTTGTGTTGTTGATGATGTTGTTCCAACTCTGTGTTGTTGATTTTGTTGTTCTAGCTTCGTGCTATTGATGTTGATGTTCCAACTTCATGTTTTTTATGATGATTATGTTACTGTAGTTCCGTGTTGTATATGATGATGATGTTCAATTTCTACTAATGTTGATGATGAGAAAAACTTTCGATGACCTATAGATATGACCGAGAGTGTTCCCAATGTTGATGATGATGTACCCTCCTCTTGATGATGTATTGATTCCACTCAGTTGTTATTGATGTTGTCAGTAGAATACCCTTCTTGTTAAGGGGGAGTGTTGAAATATTGTAACTTCGAAGAATATTCTACTTATATTTGAGTGATTATTGTATAGATCAAATCCCCTTTTGTGGATTGGTCAACATGTATTTGTATGGTGGTATTTGTAAATTCTTCCCCTAGTAATTGATAAGTGGTTTTAGCCAATTCTAGGAGAAGTCGGCTCCACTAAGTGAAGAGTCACAACCCTAGTTCCACCTCACAACTTCTATTTATATGTGAGGATGGTGTCTCATTTGTAAACACACCACACTAGCTATGCAACTATGAAGAAGTGTGCAAGTCTTGGAGGAAATGCTACTGTAACTAAGTGTGACGTCAAGGAGAGTTCTTGGTCTGTGTCATGGTATTTCATGGGTAAGTGGTGCGCTACTCTTCCTAATGAAGGAGTAGAGGAGGATCTTATGTTTGGTCTTTGGTCTATCTATATTGAGGAAGGTTTTTTGGGTTTTCTCCCCCATGAGGGTTTCCGAGGATAATTTGTGTATCTCTATTGTTTTTGTTATTGCCTCTCTTTTAGTGATCTTATTTATGAAACTAATGTGCTAAATGTTTATAACAATGAAAGAAGAACCATAATTGCTAGCTGTGTAAGTAAAAACTTCAACAAATACAAAGCAAGTGTCTTTAAAGAAAGTAAAATGTGTTCTCCCTTCAAAGATGACTGTGATTGGCTCCCGCAGAAAATAAATTGAAAGTCATGGAAGATAAGAGAAGGACAACCAAGAATCAACCTAAATCCCACAAAACATTGAGTAGACAAAGGAAAATTTATAAATGATTGTAGCATAAATGGATAGAATAAAAACTAAAGAGTAGAGTTTATGTTCGACTCATTGTGATGGAGAAATATCATATCTTCACTTTCTTGTAGTTGGCTCCTTTAGATACATTTGTTGTGGTTGAGGTGGCATAACTACTCTAATTGTTTCTTGATTTTCTGGTTCATTAATTTCGATTAACTCCTTTTTCAATCATTCTTCAATGTACTCTCACAAAGGTCCCACAATGATTTTATGTTTGGTTTTAATCTCAAACAACTGTCTTTTGAATTCCCTCAGGTCTAATTCTGATTGATGCAATGTGCCATCCACTTCATCATTTCTGTTGATATACCAAACCAACCATATTTCAACTTCATCCTCAAAAAATTCTATTGTTTCGGTAAATTCATTATCCCAAGAAACCTTTAATGCTTTAAGTTGTCCCATTAAAGATTCTTTTGTTAAGATCATGGTACCCATCAATAAATCAGGACCATCTAATTCCTTGGTAATACCCACGAGATTAATAAATAAATCACTCTTTTTATTCCTTAGGGCCTCAGTTTCATTTATCATTTCTCTTCATTCTTTAATTCTCCTTAACCAACATGAATTAATTTGATTCATACAATAAGGAAAAGGGGGTTTTTGTTCCTTTCTCCAGGATTCATTTAAACTAGAAACTTTAGTTGAAAATGTATTTACATCTTCCTTGAAAAATCCTTCATCATTCTCTAAATATTTTTGCATATATTATTTGAAATTATCTATTCTAGAGGAAAAGATACCAATATTTTGGGCAAGCTCTCAAATTTCCCGAGTTATATCAACCCTTTTTTTGTCATTGTTTCATGGAGACCTACACATGATACCTAGCTAAACCATACACAAACAAATCTTATCAAGAAAAGGAAGAGAGATACAATATGAAGAATGAGAATAAATGTATAGTATGATATGTTCAATGAGTGAGTGATATTCACTCATATAGGAAATTACATCTTATCTTAGGAATGCATGCATAATAGTGATGATCTAAAATTAGAAAGTCTAAAATAGAACTAGTTAGTTAACTCCCACTGAACTAGTGTGCCGAAAATAGAAATTTCTCCCAACACCCCCCCTGAAAATCACTATGGAGTAAAGAATGAGTCCCCGCAACTAGGCCGTATTAGGTACTCATGTACAATGCAACTAATGAACACTGAATAAAAGTGAGGAAAGAGGGAAAACCATGTGGGAACAAACCCCCCCCTCAAAAGACAATGCATCAAAAGAAGAAAAGACAATTGTTAGGCAACTGTGTTCTTCACTACAAGACAATCCCACAAAGTCTGAAACTTTTTCCCAGTGAAGGTATTGGTGAAAATGTTGATAGTCTATTCATAGGAAGGACAAAACTGCAAATCAAGGATCCTATCATGTACTAAATCTCTGATGAAATGCATGGGGATCTTAATGTGTTTGGTTCGTTGTCGTTGTATTGGATCTCTGAAAAATGTCAGTGTACTTTGATTTTCACACCATATGATAGTAGGATAGTGAAACTGGATACCGAGCTCGGTAATGAAGTGATAAAGACAAAGTGTTTGAATGAAACAATTGACTACTCCTATATACTTAGCCTCTACGGAATATAAAGCAATGGTTGATTGCTTCTTACTTGACTAGCAAATTGGGCCTGACCCTAAACTGAGAGTGTACCCAAATGTGGACTTGTTATTTGTTTTATCACTAGCCCAATATGAATCTGTAAATCCTATGAGATCTAATGCACAACTATCTTCATAGTGAATCCCATAACTCATGTTGCCCTGAACATATCTGAGGATGTGCTTGGAAGCCTTCCAATGCAGATCATACGATTCCTGCATGTATTTGGAAACTACTCCTACCACGTATGAGATGTTTGGATGAGTGTGGGTGAGATACATAAGACTCCCCACTAACTGTTGATACAAAGTGTTGTCCACTAATGGTGTATCCCTACCATCCTCAAGTATGATCCCATATAAGAAGGGTGTAGGTGCAGACTTATAGTCTATCATGTGGAATATATTCAGAAGATCTTTGACATACTTAGCCTGAGAAATTTTGATACTAGAAGAATCCTGAATAATATCAAGACCAATAAAGAAGTGTAGTGGACCCATGTCTGTCATAGAGAACTTGTCATGAAAAATATCTTTGACTAAATAAATGGTTGAAGAAGAGCTACCAGTTATCAAAAGATAATCAACATAGAGTACTAAAATCATCACAGATTTAGTAGTCCTCAACATGTAAACATTGGAATCATATTTACATCTAACAAAATCATGTGAAAGAAATTAAGAATCCATCTTTTCATACCATGCTCTAGGTTCCTGCTTGAGGCCATAGAGAGACTTCTTCAGTCTACATACTAAAGATGAGTTTTGAATGAACCCCTACAACCACTCCATACATATCTCCTATTAAAGGTTGCCATGAAGAAAAGCATTCTTCACATCCATCTGGTGAACATCCCATCCTTTGGATGCTACAATGGCTAGAGACAAGCGAATGGAGTCCATATTTTCTACATGAGAAAAGGTATCATCATAATATATCCCATGAATCTGTTTAAATCCTTTTGCAACTAATATGGCCTTGTACCTTATCACCTAACCATTTTCTTTTCTCTTGGTCCTATAGATCCATTTTCATATGACAAGTTTCCTCCCTGATGGAAGTGGAACCAGATCCCAAGTTCGATTCTCTAGGAGAGAGTCATGCTCCTCCTGCATGGTTGCTTCCCATAGTGGATTCCCAACAACCTCACTATAGGTATGTGGATCATAATATTGAACCATATAACAATGCATGGGAATCATTGGTTCAGAAGATGAAAGTACATGAGAATGATCCACATGTTGAGATTGATTCCTCTTCGAATCTAATGGATCCCCTGCAAGTTTTCTTGTTGCCTGAAGTGTGTAATATGCCCACTTGGGAATTTGTTGAAGCTCTGACGTTGGATCCTCATTTGGTTGTACTAACTTCTCATATGCATGTACAAAATCCTATGAATATGTGTTTGAATATGTAGCATCTGAGTGTGTGGAATCATCATCTCTGATGTCTGGAACTGATGGAAGCACAAGACTCTCTACCTGTTGCACTGGAGGTGCATGCAAAAGACTCTCCTCAAAATGAACACTATGCTCAATGATGACCTGGTTTGTAGAGGGATCAATCAATCTGTACCACTTCACATCATCTGGATATCCCACAAATATGCAAGGTGTGCTCTGTGGTTCTATGGTTTTCCTCTTTTCAGAAGGAATATGGTCCCATGCTCTAGATCCAAAGAGGAGGAAGTGTGTGAAATTTGGTTTGTCACCTGTCCAAGCCTCAAAAGACGTCCTATCCTCAACATATATGTGAGGTTTTCTGTTCTATATGTAAGAAGCACAGTTAAGTGACTCAGCCCAAATCTTGGAAGGAAGTGATCTTGCATGCAAAATGAAACTGGTCATCTCTTTGAGAGACATGTTCTTCCTTTCAGCAACTCCATTCTGTTGTGGAGAGTATGGAACTGTGTGCTGAAACTAGATACCAGCTTCATTAAAAATATTTTGAACAACTTTGTTGATATACCCCCCCCCCCCCATTTTTTGTACGTAGGATCTTGATTTTCTTCCCAGTTTGTGTCTCTACTAGAGCTTTGAAGTCTTTGAGATGTTCAAAGACTTCATACTTTTGTCTGAGAAAATAAACACAAGTATAGTGTGAGTAATCATCAATAAATGTAAGAACATACCTTGGTTTGTTGATGGACAGATATGGAAATGGACCCATGAGATCACTGTGAACAAGATCCAAGGAAGAGGAGGCTCTCCTTTCCTTCCCCTTTTCAAACTTCTCTTCATGATTCTTTCCAAGAATGCATCCTTCGCAAACCCCTTCAAAAAATTGAATGTTTGGCAAGCCTTTGACCATTCCTTGCTTGGAAATTCGTTGCATGTACCTAAATTTTAAATGACCAAATATCTCATGCCATACTCTACTATTCTCATCAGCATGTGTAAGTAGAAAAGAGGAGTCATAGTCAGTAAACTTAGTGAACTTATACAACCGTGATTTGTGATCTACCTCACCAACTGCAATAATGGAATTGTCATGCATGTCGATTACTATAATTGAATCTGATGTAAATTCAACCGTTTTACCTGTTTGAGTGATCTGATAAATGGAGAGCATATTTATAGAAAGATTTGGAACATGTAAAACATTCTCAAAACTTCCATTAGGGAGTTCCACTCTTCCCTCTCCTGCAACTACTATTGGAGTATCATCCCCTATGAGAATAGGAGGTCCAGAGCATGAACTCAAAGAAGTAAAAACTTAGTCTTTAGCTTCCATATGATGGGATGCACCATAATATATAATACAAGAATAATATGAGGAATTAATTGCAACAAGAGCATGATGATTACCTTTCTTAGGAGCATTATCTTCTTCCTTCTTCTTCTTGACTCTCTCTGGAATGAATTTTCCAAGGTTGTTATGTTGAAGTTTCTATTCCATAGGATCGATTTGTTTCTTAATGAATGTGGATTCTTCATGATTTGATTTATTGAAATATGTGCATTTATTTCCCTTCTTATTCTTCCCTTTTGAATTTGAACAATCTTTGGAACCTGAAGAATCCTTGAAGGGTTTGGAATATCCTTCCTTCTTTGACTATGGATGTAATAACTCCTTTCGTTTCTGCTTTGATTTTTGATTGAATGACCCTTTTCCATCATGCATGGTGAGTGCATGTGCTTTGGGATATTTCATGAGGCCCATATATATGATTTTTGTCTTCTCTTGTGTGAGATACTCAATGGACTGAGCCATTGTTGGCATTTTCCAATTTGTTCCCAAAAGACATCAACCAGAATGGAAATTGGAGACATATACAGTATATTATGTTCCTATCTTGGCCAAGATTGTTAGAATAATTTGTTTCTCTTGTGTAGACTTATCAATACCACATTCATCCAAGATCAATATCAAATATTTAAATTTAGTAAATAAATCACGTATATTATCAAAACTTTTAGGGTCTAAGGTATTGAACTCTACCTTAAGCATATGACCTCGCATCTCATCCTGCTTTCCAAATAGTCCTTCCAAGGTGTTCCAGATATCATTTGGAGTCTTTCATGTGGAAAAATGAAACCATAAATCAGTGGAGATTAACTCAAGAAGTAGTCTAGTGACCTCATCATTACGGTTCACCCATTTGGTCTTCTCAACACTGATGTAGGTTTTGTTTCTATTGCCATCGTCAAATTATACAATCCTTTTATTTTGAGTTGGAATGCAGCCTTCAGATTCCATTCAAAATAGTTGTACGGTGTGACTATTATCACCAGAATTGATTGAATAATTTGCATCGTCTCCATCCCTGCTATTGATTCTGAAAATATCTTGAAAACCCAGATCGCGGATTTTGAGATATGACCGATGGTTTTATGGCAACTATAGATATGATAAAACAACTATATCTCCTAGAATATGATGTGGGTTTTGGAGAGTTTTGGAGATTATGATAATCCCTATGTTGTATGTCTCTGGTCAAAATTTCATCCCGACCTAGATCGTGGATTTTGCAATATGGCTATTTTACTGATGAAAACCAATTTTCTAGAGGGCAGTTGAATCGTCGCACCTTAAAGAAGGATAAGTGCGATGATGATGAATCATTGCACCCTAGAGAAGGATAAAGTGTGAAAATTGTGAAAAAATGAATCATCGCACCCCAGGTGAACAATACGTTGCGACGATGTCGCACCTTGATTGTGTATGGGCTGATATTGTCACACCCTTCGATAGGGATAGGCTGTGACAATTCCAATTGTCGCACCTTTCGATAAGGATAGGTTCTGACGATAGTGGAAACTAGTTTTACTCAATAATTAAATCCTCTTTTTCTTTTCTCTCAATTTTATGGGTTGCTCCAAGAAGCTCGGCTCTGATACCATGTCAATGTTTCATGGAAACTTGCACAATAGACCTAACTAAATCATACACAAACAAATCTTATCAAGAAAAGGAAGATAGATACAATATGAAGAATGAGAATCAATTTATATTGTGATCTATTCAATGAGTGAGTGATATTCACTCATATAGGCAATACCATCCTATCTTAGGAATGCATGCATAATAGTGATGATATGAAACTAGAAAGTCTAAAATAAAACTAGTAAGTTAACTCCCACTGAACTAGTGTGCTGAAAATAAAAATTTCTCCAACATTTTTGTATGGAATCACCAACATATTTTCTTACAGCTTTCAACAAACTCGATGAGCCTTTGTATTTCGTACTTCTTTAGGGGATCTCCTCCAATTCAAGTATAGGTTTCATAGAACTTAAAGGTTCTAGGAACAATGGTGTTGGTACCAGAACAACTTTTAATTATTTTACTCTTTCATTGAGTTCCAAATTCTCTTTCTCCATTTTTTCAATCGACTGTATTAATGAATTTCTAGTAACTCCATGAAAATCTGCAATTTTAGATGGTGCTACTCCATCCAAGTCAATAGAAGATTTCCATCATTCATATGACTTTTTATTCTTGATATTAGCATTTTCTAATAGTAACTTTTTGGTTTCACGATTGTAAGTTGCATGGTGTAGAGTGACAGAATCCTCTTAAAATATCTCAGGATCCTAAGTCATAATAGAATCAACTATTTCTCTCATCTCTAACAACCTTTTTGAAGACTAGTTAGGTTCTTAAATGATTTCATCCATGGGGACTTTCCTGGTCTTCTAGTGCATTTATTTCCACTGATGACATATTTCTTTTTCTTTTTATAGGAGTGTGTGAAACATGTGTTTTCTCAAGGATGTTTCTTGGTGGGTTTTTATCTCCATCATCATATGATCCTCCAACTGGTGTTTTTCTAGTATCCATTCCACTAGCTTTGTTCTTCATTCTTGATGGAGTGCTTCTTTGAGACGTTGTCAGTGAGTTAAGGTTTTGATTTGTTTATTTTTCATGTTGTTTGTTGTTGGTTGTGGAGTTTGTTTATACCCCATGAAGAATTTACACCCCAGAAGAATGTACACTCCTCAACGCGGGGGAGCGTAGGGGGGGTTACACCCCCTGCAGGGTCCAGGGGAAAGCGGGCCCCTGATGTGGGTTTGAGGGACAATGTTCTCCGATGAGGGTTCGGGGTCGAAGCCCAGAAAGGAAAAATTTTCTTGTAAATGTATATTGTAATTTCATAGTAAATCTGGACCGTTCATTATAAGGTCATAGATCTGAAGGTAGAAGTTATGTTAGGGATTTTTTCCCTAGAAGGCAACCCTCTTTTATGAGGAAAATTTATTCTATCTATGTATGATTGCGAATATTTTATTTTTAGTAAGGATATTGTGACAGGAAGAAGAGGAAGTTACAATGGGTGTGTTGTAGGTTGTATCCATTCATTTGCTAGATAATAATAAAGGAAGGACCTGACAGTTTCTCTGGTGGAAATAACCAACACTGGGTGAAGAATGCATATCTATGTCTCTATTGTATTTTGTATATTTTGTGTTGTATTTCCACATTTGTTTTATTTTATTGCTCCGGCTCATATTTTTCTAACAACTGGTATCAGAGCGAAAGGTAACTTGCGGGAAAAAGGGGTTCTTGGTTCGAGTTGGAGCAATGGTGGAAGATGAAAATTTTAGGGTCGAGAAATTTAACGACCAAAACTACCAGTTATGGAAGATGCAGATGGAGGATTATATATATTAGAAGGATTTATTCCTACCATTGGGTCGAATAGAAAAAACTTCGATGACCATGAAGGATGAAGAATGAGAGGTTATTGACATAAAGGCACGAGGAACAATAATACTGATCCTGGTGGTGTCAGTGGCTTTCAATATTTTGAAAGCAAATACAACAAAGAAGTTGATGGATGCATTGGATAAACTGTATGAAAAACCCTCGACGTCCAATAAGGTATTTCTAATGAAGAGATTATTTAATATGAAGATGTTAGAAGGTGGGTCTATTGCATATCATTTACATGAATTTAATACGGTTACTAATCAATTAAGTTCTATAAAAGTGGACTTTGATGATGAGGTCATGGCTCTTCTAATCTTGTGCTCATTTCCAAAAAGATGGAATGACTTGGTCATGGTTGTAAGTAACTCTATATCTGGTTCACATAATTTAAAATGTGATGATGTTGTTGGTGTTATCCTTAGTAAGGAAATTTAACGAAAAATAACATGTGAGACATCAGGTAATGCCTTGAACATGGAGAAAATGGGAAGAAAAAAGGATAGAGGAAAGGGCTCAGGGAACCACAAGAATTCTAGGAAGGGAAGATCCAAATCTAGACTCAGAAAGATAGAGTGCTAGAATTGTGGGAAGAAAGGACATCTAAAGAAAGACTACAGAGCTCCAAAGAAACAAAGAGATGGACAACAAGAAAAAAATTAGAAAGAAAATGTAATAGGTGATGTGTTACAAGATTCTTTGATTCTTTCTGTAGATGATATTTATGATTCTTGGGTATTAGATTCAGGGGCTTCATTTCTTTCCACACGCCATAGGAAACATTTTCTATATTATGTTCAAGGTGATTTTGGACAGGTTCATTTGGGTGATGATGCACCATGAAAAATTGTTGGAATGGGAAAGGTTAAAATAGAGAAAAACAATGGAAACCAATGGTGTTTTAAAGAGGTAAGACATATTCCATATCTAAGGAAAAATATAATTTCAACAGGGCAGTTGGMAAGTGAATGTTGTATATCCATATTTAYAGATAAGGTGTGGAAGGTTACCAAAGGATCATTGGTGATAGAAAAAGGAGAGAAGGTAGGTACATTGTATTTATGTACTGGTAATACTGACACTTCTATCTCTTTAGCTTCTACAKGAGTGGCTACAACACTATGGMATCATAGGCTTGGACACATGAGTGAGAAGGGGATGAAGATACTTCACAAAGATTTTTTTTTYCAAATATTAAACAGATTGATTTGGATTTCTATGAGCATTGTGTTTATGGAAACCAAAAGAGAGTTAGATTTCTCAGAGTTGGAAACTTGTGCATACAGATGTATGGGTGTAAGTTTTAAACCTTTGAAGTAAAGCAATGCATATATATTCTTAAGAAAAATAGAAATTAATAAGTTTTAAACCTGTGAAATAAAGCAATGCATATAGATTCTTAAGAAAAACAAAAATTAATCAATGGCTCATGCACATAGTACACATAGATTTATATCGAAAACCCTTAACCAGGAGAAAACCTTTCAACTCTTAATTGTATTAATTTCACCATTCACCATACAATATATATATATAAATTAGGTATTCTGTAGATACCAAAACCCTATTCCCTTAATCTGGGATTAATTTAGAAAACCGCTAAAAATAGCAAAATCCGCTAAAAATAGAAAATACCACCCCAAAAAAAAAGATTTTTGGGCATTGCCCCGAACACTGCACGTAACCAGGGGGGGCCATACCTGGACCCCCCTGGGAAGAACCCAATGCACATGACACAAAGAGCACTACTAGAGGGATCGTCAGACACAATTGTCGAATCTGACGTGCCCACACACACACATGCAAAGAATATAACATATACCCAATAATGGGGACCATCTCATGTATCATCTCTTGGTGAATCTCGTTATTATGTTACTTTATTGATGATGCAACTAGAAAACTTGGGTTTATTGCATTTGACAAAAATCCAATTTTTTGATACTTTTAAGAAATGGAAAGCTTTGGTTGAGAGTGAGACGAGAAAAAGGTTGAAGTGTGTTAGATCAAAAAATGGAGATGAATATTGTAGCAAGGAGNATGTTAATGATTTTGGTTATCTCTTATGGGATTATGAAAATAACAAAATCATTAGGAGTAGATGTCATATTCAATGAGAAGGTCATGTACAAAGATCAATTGCAGGGAAAGAAACATGAAAAAGAAAAACTAGAATACACAGTGCTTGATGAGATCACTGAAAAACAAAATCCAAAGGAACCAGAAAAAAAACATGTACAAGAACAAGAGAAACAGGTACCTCCAACTCCTGCAAGTGTTGTTAGAATATCTACCAGGTTAAGTAGACCCCCTGAATGATACTCTCCTTAATTGTATTATTTATTGTTGACTGATTTTGGTGAACCAGAATATTATGAAGAGGCAATGCAGGTAGATACAAAAAAGAAGTGGGAGAAAGGAATGAAAGAAGAAATGGATTCCTTGGTAAATAAACAGACTTGGGACTTGGTTCAGTTTCTTGCAGGAAAAGAGCATTGCAGAATAAATGGGTTTACAAGTTGAAGGAAGAAGATGGACAAAAAAAATGGTACAAGGCTAGACTTGTTGTAAAGGGGTTTGCACAAAAGAAAGGTATATATTTTGATGAAATATTTTCCCCTGTTGTTAAAATGACTTCAATTAAGACTATTTTAAGTCTTGTGGAAGTAGACTATTTACATCTTGAACAATTAGATGTAAAAACAATTTTTCTCCATGGGGATTTGGAGGAACAGATCTATATGAAACAACCATAGGGTTATGAGGTCAAAGGGAAGGAGAATTTGGTATGAAGGTTGAAGAAGAGATTGTATGGTCTAAAGAAAGCTCCAAGGAAATGGTATTTGAAGTTTGACAGGTTTATAATAGAACAAAGTTATAGTAGATGTCATTCTAATCACTGTGTTTATTTTAAAAGGCTAGAAAATGGAATGTATATTATCTTTCTATTGTATGTATATGACATGCTTGTTGTAGGGTCTAATATGCAGGATATAAATGGTCTAAAGAAGAAATTAGATAATTCATTTCCAATGAAGGATTTGGGTGCTGCAAAGAAAATCCTTGGTATGAGAATAACAAGAGATAGGAAAAATAAAAAAATGATATTGTCTCAGGGTGAGTACATAGAGAAGGTGCTGGAAAGGTTTAGAGTGAAGAATGAAAAACCAGTTAGTACACCTTTGGCCAACCATTTCAAATTAAATAAGAAAACGTGTCCCAAAACATAGGAGGAGATAGAATACATGTCCAAGGTCCCTTATTCATCAGCAGTTGGAAGCTTGATGTATGCGATGGTTTGCACAAGACCAGATATTTCACATGCAGTGGAAGTTGTGAGAAGATATATGAACAATCCAGGTAAATAACATTGGGAGGCAGTAAAGTGGATTCTTAGGTATTAGAGAGGTACTTCTACTCATGCATTATGTTTTGGAGTTTCATACATTGTTCTACAGGGATATCTTGATTAAGATATGGCAAGTGATAAAGATAGTAGGAGGAGCATGATAGGGTATGTTTTTACTATAGGTGGAATGACAGTAAGTTGGATTTCAAAATTATAAAAGGTTGTTTCACTTTCAACAATAGAAGCATAGTATGTTGTTGCTAGAGAGAATAATAAATGAATTATTTGGTTACACAGGTTTATGGAGGAATTGGGAAAGAAGCAAGAGAATAATAGGTTGTATTGTGACAGTGAGAGTGCCAATCATCTTGCAAATATCTTATCCTTTCATTCAAATACTAAGCATATACAAATCAGGTACCATTTCATATGATCCATCTTGGAAGATGGACAATTGAAGTTGGAAAAGATACACACTAGCCAAAATCCTGCAGACATGTTAACAAAGGGAGTAACTAAGGAGAAACTAAGTTCTTGCTTAGTTTTAGTTGGTCTTCAAGATTGAAGATGAAGATGAGAAATTTTCTAGGTGAAAGAAGGTTCATATTCCAACAGATACAACAATGGTGGAGTTGTTGAGATCAATGTTCAAGTGAGATATTTTTTTATTGTGGATCCTGATTATCTTCCTGATTCAGAGGTCTTTTTTTTCAACCATGTTTATACCCCATGAAGAATTTACACCCCAGAATAATGTACACTCCTCAACGCAGGGGAGTGCAGGGTGGGGTTAACCCCCTGGTGGGGTCCGGGGGAAAGAGGGCCCCCGAATGGAAAATTGCCTTGTAAATGTATATTGTAATTTCATAGTAAATATGGACCGTTCATTATAAGGTCACATATATGACAGGTGGATAATAATAAACGGGTGGATGTAGCCCACAATGGGTGAACCACATAGATCTCTGTCTCTATTGTATTGTGCATCTTCTCTATTTTATTTATGCATTTGTTTTATTTTATTACTCTACGATCCTATTTTTCTAACAGTTTGTATCCCTCATTTGTACTATTTACTTCTCATGTATTCTTTGAATTTTGGTAGGCCGCTAGTTCCTGGAGATCAAAATTATCTTCTCCACCTTCTTGGAATTGTTTAATTCTAATAAAGTGTGAAGCATACCCGACTAACTGCATATGTGTGGTGAATTTTATATCTGGGACAAAAACTTCGAAAAGTTTGACTTCCTTCAAACTCATTTGTTTGTGATGTTCTCCCAACTCATATAGATCAATTATGTTTTTAACAATATAATCCCCAATCTTCCATGGTAGGGGTACAAATTGTTTTTTCCTTTTGTCATGGAAGAAACAAGCCCAAGTTTTGTATTTCTTGCATACTTCTCCAAAAAATAGTTTATCTAATGTATAAAATGGTAAGAGGAAAGGTTTTTCCTTACTCCCAAATACTATAATTACATTGAATTCTTCAGACAACTCATAAATCCCTTCTCCAGTGAGGAAGGAAGTTGCTTGAAAGGATAACCTTGATGTGCTCTGTCTAGATATTAACCTTTTGAATTCTAAGATGAAATTGTTGTGGTCTGGGTAAAAGATGTATTGGGCCTTGTGTCTATACCAATTTGAATACCACACATAAAATGGCTCTAACTTAAAATCCACATGTTTTTCATGAGGAAAATATTCAAAAACATGGCCATAAGCAATGGAGAAAATCAGGTTAGAAGCCATATAGAATTTATGGGTCTTTTTGAGGTTATTCAATTGGAAAGAAATTTCACTCTAAATGAGATAACCCCAATCGATGATATCTTTTTCATGCATGGAATAATGCATAGAATATATGACATTTCTTGTTAAAAACATAGTAGATTCCAATTCGAGAATGCGGGAAAATAGCCAAGAAAATTCTTTGTATGGGTATTTGAGCAAGTTTACCTCAATTATAAAAGTACTAGAGTTGCAGGTTGGATCTTCCAAATAGTTTCTCAACAGTTTGTTCCCTCCCTTATGTTTCTTTAAAAATTCATTAGATTCATCGCTATTGAATCACATAGTTGGCGTAGGTAGTCATAAAATTTTAGAAAATGTTGAGGGAACTAAAGAAATGGGTTGACGACTTTGCATTTGAATTATTCTTCATTTAGAAACAAATTTGTCTGCACACCATTGAATGATTTCTTTCATATGAGTTACTTCTGGAACACATCCTGCTAATGTGATTTATGAGGTCCAGATTAGGTTCTCCTTCTTCTCAGCTGGAGGAATATTTTTTTAGTACTTGTATGCCCTAGACTACTGGAATTGTTGATCTTCATGACCAAGAGTGTTCAATGTATATCTAAAAAATACTTCCTTCTTCTTACTTGAAATATTTTCTCCTTTTTACAAAGGTGGTGCTACTATCAATACTTACAGGTTGGAATTTTTATTTTATTTAAATTCCACTACATATTTCCTTGGTAACTCAATAAACCGTAGATAATTCTTTAAATTTCATCAGTTTTCATGGGACTTGGATTTACTATGACCCTTAATCAATGCATTGTTCATTAATAACAACATTATTATTTTACAAGTGGTGGATGATGTGGAAAGGGTAATTAATTTGACGGGAAATGGTTATTTGATCGTATGATAAACAAAAAGTGTTAAGTATGGAGGTGTAAAATGATGTATGGGAAATGTTATGAAAATGCAGACTTGAGGGGTTTCGGGGTTGTGAACTTAAACACTTGTCAAACAATATTCGAGAAAGGGTGACAATGACCGCATTGAGATTCGTGAATACGATTAAGTGTTGGGAGAAATGAGGACTTGTGGGGTTGTGGACCTATGATTCATAGAAAAGTGATGAGGAGTAAGGATATTCGCTTCACAATGAGAAATATGGCTACGTATGAAAATAAGTAAAAAGTGGAAAGTGGATACAAACCTGTGGATTTGCGGAGGTGTAAACTTAGGAAAGGATTTAGGGATGGCACATGGCTTTGAATCCACATTTCTTGAATTTTTACTAAGTACCAAAATAAAATGTAAAATGAAATGAAGTAAGATTATTGGTGAGTGCAGGGTTGCGTATATGAGTAAGTCAAAAAAATATTTAAGCATTGTTATGCAACGTCACATCTGCAATATTCAAAAAGATGATTAAGTTATTGGATTTTTTTTATGTAAGAGAAGAAAAGTAAATAAAAATGATCTAAGAAAAATGTAAAGTAAATCCTAAGAGTGGTTGAATGAAAATACTAGACCAGTCGAAAATATAGATCAATAGGAGGGAGGGGCAAGTCATGGGTTATACCCCCCTCCACTCCAATTTTGGGTTTTTTGCATGCAATTTCATTGGGGAAAAAGGGAGGCTGGGGTTCAATCCCCCTAGACCCCATAATTGTAGGCATAAGTATGCAAATTGTAGAAAACACATATTTTTTCAAAGATTTAAGGGATCCTTGGAGGCTTTGGCTTGGTTCCTAAGAGGGGTTCAAATCGTCTCTCCCTTGCTAATTTTATTCAAGAAAAACTCTGAAACAACAGAGAAACCAATAAGTTAACTCTGAAACAAAACAAAAATTATAAAAGAACAATATAAGCACTAAAACAACCAATTTCATGGCATGCAAACTCACCTTTTGGGAAAGAAAACAATGCACCCAACATAAAACCTTTCCTGAGTAGAGAAACTAGTGGTTGAAAAAATGATGGTAAGGGATACATGTGGCCAATGCTATTGTTGGGGTATGGTCTACCCTCTACTGCCTGGAAAACCTCCTTTTAGTCCTATAAAAATCCCCTATGTTTGTGCTTGAGTTGTAGAGAATTCCTCTTCCTTAGAAAACATGTCAAATGACCTGAGGGAGGAAGGGGATGAAAGTTTTGTATTTTCCAAAAAAAACATTTTTTTATAATTTTCCCAAATTGCATGAGAGAGGATACGTGGCACCATATTCTAATTTCCCCAATTTTAATTTTTCATTATTTTTTAATTTATTTTCCTTGAAATTTATGCAAAGTCAAAGATTTGACTTTGACTTTGACCTTGACGTCATTGGTTAAGCCTGAAAATGATGTTGGATGAGACGAGGTCCGAATGAAATGTGGAACATGTCATTGAAAAGGTATCAATGATCCTATAAATAATATTCCATCATAAATATGATCCAATTCCACGTAGGCCCTCAATATTTTCCAAGATAGTCCACAGTCTAAAACCCTAGTTTGCTTGTGGGGCTCACAAAATGCCCAATCTTACGAAAGGTGCCACATCGTCATACGATGTTCAATCAAGAAAAATAAAGTATTGAAAGAAAGGTATGGACGAGTACTTAGAAGAGGTGGTAATATATTTTGTATGATAAGGTTTTTAATCACTACTTTGACTTCCCTGAAACTCTACCATGCGACCTAGTTAGCCCATCTTTCCTTAACCAATTTAGATATTTGTGATATCTCTAACTGGGTCACTCGATGTCAGAATGAATCAAATGAGGCATCATTGGAAATTAATCTAAGTCTAATACAACATGAAATCCATGATTTTTTTATTCAAATCCTATTAAAAAGAAATTTTTAACCGTAAACAATTGTTACCAACCTAGCCTCTAAAACTAGTCATGAATTTGTGAAGGATTGTTCTCACCAACCGAGGGTCATAACTAGGCATACAATATACCATTGGAAAGGTATCACACTACCATACATCAAATATATGTCTGATTTTCCTTTTTTATCTAGGTATCATAATAGAATCTGGCCAAGAAGTCACAACTATATTTTGGCCAATTAGGAGATGTGAATGTTGTGCCCTTCGTAGACTGGTCATACGAACTAGAAATCAAGATCATGATAGCCCGCTGGAAATATTATCTATATTAATACAAGGTGAAAGAAATTTGTTTTTCATAGAATGATCAAGTTTCATTTTATTTCCTTTGGAGGAACGTATTCTTACGAGACCTGCCCAGTGATAAGCTAAAGGGGACAACATTGAATTTTTTGTAAACTAAGTCCTCAACTAATGAAATATGAACCGAGAATACTTGAAATAGGGAATTATAATATGGGATGGTTTCAAAACTCAAAAATTATCCTAGTAAGAACTACCCTAGGGAAAAAATAAAATGGTTCCAGGAAAAGTTGGACAAGGTCAGAATGAGCCCAATTGGATGTCATCAATATGTTGATGAACATAACGAAACTAATGAATATTATACCAATGTACAATGGGTGATAGTAGGTTAGGGAGCACTATTAATTTGAATTTTTTTAGCCCTATTATCCCTCAGATTGATATTGGAGGAACTTGCCGAAATGAATCTAACACCCTGTAACACACTTGAACTGATATCAAGTGACTTGAAATTGCTATGACTTGATACTCTTTTAGTTTCTTATAAGTCACTATAAGATTAAATGAAACCTCTACATGCAACCAATTGATTCCATTTAATAAGAAATGGCCACCATAACTATGAATATTACCATTGTCTTTGACTTGAACCAGAGCATAAGGGGCCACTAAGAGAAATCCTCAGGCGAATTTGGGTAAAAATAATGAATCATTTGAGAGAAATCCCCGAATCTGTGAGAAAGTTCAGTTTGGATTTTCCTTGCAACCTTTGAAGTTAGGTTTAATGGAGTAAATATGTAGAGTTTTAGAGTTAAAATTTGACTTGGAAGGTCAAATTTCACATTTTAATGGTTGTTGTAGAATTTGAGAGAGTTTAATAAATAGACAAACCAAATCACATTTGATCTTGAGATCATGTTTGATATCAAGATCAAAGACCTAGATTCATCATGAATAAATTTAAAAACTTATAAGGTTTTTGGAGTTTTGAAAAGGGAGAAAATTAACGACCATGACCTGTTTTTGACGTTTGCAAAGGAATTGAATCGACAATCTTGATTCATTTTTGGTCATTGGGAAGTTTGACTTGATCGTCATTCATGATTTTCTTTTGAATCTTGGAAAATAAATTAAATCAATAGTTGGGACTCGTTGACAAGGTTGGTAAAAGTTTGATGTATCAAGGGCCAGGATCATTTTGAATGACATATCGACAATCCAAATTCATTTTGGATTTGGTCAAAATTTCTAAGTGTTGGAGTTCGCTAAATAATTTGTTGATGGTCGACGGTTAGATCAATGAGTTTTGTGAACATTTTGGTTTGTCTAAAGTAAATCTCTGATCACCGATGGTCGATGATCGAAGGTCAATAGAATTGGTGCAATGTTCAATTCTTCCAAGAGAAGTGGTCGAACACCAATGAAAGGAAAGACAAGGGTGACATGTAGTGCCACTTCAACATCCATGTGTCATGCCCCATCAACCAAGTTGATGCCTTAGAATGATGTTTCATGTCATGTTATCATCATCATTTCATGCCATGTCAGCAAATAAATGTATGATTATTGATGGTCGAGGTTCAATGGGATTTGTGGGTAATCTTGGTTTTCCAAGAAAAAATACCAATGGTTGATGGTCTATGATTGGGCGTTGGGGAGATCAGTGAGTAAGTTATTTTTACAAAAAATAAATCTTCTTTTGTTGATCGCTGATGCAGTGTCGGAAATCAATTATCCATATTGTTTTAATTTGTTGATAGATGGTGTAAATTGTTCCATGGGGTTTGAAAAGGATTAGTGTATCAATGGATCATATTTCACCCGATTTGAGATCAATGGCTCTATTTAAAGGTTGTTATAATCGTAAAACAATCATTTTGTTTATGAAATTTTATAGTTTTTGAGGGTCATAAACTTGTGGGGTAATTTGAGGCCCTAAGCGACATTTTTTACGAGCTACTTCAAGTGCAAAACAAATATCATATGAGAAAGTTACAGTTGAAATAATTAAGGTAAAATTTGAGCACCAATTTACTTCCAGAGGGCATAACTCCTTTCTCAAAAGTCTATTTGAGGCACATGAGTAGTGTATGGAAATATTATGAACCATAGAAACTATAAATGGAACTATATTTGGAATCCGTGTATGCAATAATGTGAAGGAAGAGAAATAATACACTTATAGCATACATGGATAAATTGAGAAAATAGTCTGAAACTTCTTTAGACGACAACTTTCAACTCAGAGCTTGAAATTGGGAAAACCAATAGTTGCTAGAAATTTCTTGAGGAGGAGAAAACATCTATCCACCCATAATTTTGAATTTGGAATTAAAGTTTTATCAGGAAGTAATAAAGTAATTTTTTACAGTAGTAAGCGAGTGGAAAATTGCAGCTTGTGAATGTTGTAACGTCTCACTCAGAACTCATAATGAGGTATGCATATTGTCATTGAAGAGTTGTTTCAAAGAGGAATTCATATAAGGAATCATATTTTGACTTAGTTCATTGTTTCCTTTTCAAATTAGTATGAATAATAACTTTATCCTAATTAATGAATTTTTTTATGTTAACAATAATTATTACATGCACATTTCTTACAGAATTAGAGGTACATGAAAACAACTTTGGTTCTTATATGAGGACTAGATTTATGGAATATTCCCAAGGATCTTACAACCATGGGGAAGAGATCATATTTTTACATGTCATCATGAGAAATGATGAGACAAAGTCAAATGGAAGTAGATGTAGGCATGAGATTGTAATTGCGAGAATCCTATATAGAGAAGTACATAGCTATATAGAAGATAATGAAAGGATTATGAAATATCAATAAGATATATTTTAGAGCTTGAATATGTTGCATAATAAAGTTAACAAAGACTCTAGCACCAAAAAATAATTTAGTGTTGGAAAATTGACAACATCTAGATCCCAAAGCAAAAGAGATGGCCATGGGAATGACAGGAAGTCAAGAAGCATGAGTAGGCACCATCATTATTCATGGAAATCCACTAGCATAACTCATGCAAGTTTAGAACTAGGGAGAAACCCAAGTGTCTCCCCTATTAGGAGACAGAGAATAAGGCACAAGGAAGACATCTTACAACGTTAAGTTAGGAACATCAAACCACCAACTTTCAATGGTGAGCACAGGAAAGAAGAAGAGGTTGAGGCCTAGCTGTTGGAAATGAAGAAATATTTCTTCTACATGATTACACCTCAAGGGTAGAATATAGAATTAAGCCTACCACTTGAAATAAATAAAACCATGTGTATTATATTAAGAAATTCAATCACCTTGATGAGAAGAGGATCTCATGGAGGTAGTTCAAAATATATTTCCAAGAGGAATATTTTTTCGAGCATTAATATGAAAGGTAGATGAAAGAGTTCTTTGAACTCAAGTTGGGAAGCATTAGAATGGATGAATATGAGTATATATTCTTTGAATTAATGAAGTATTTGGAATTCATAATGGATTATAAGTTCAAAATCCAAATTTTTCTGAGTGGGTTACCTTCATTATATAGTGACAAGATACAATATGATAACCCAGAACTTTGGAGGAATCCATAAGGAGAGAAAAACATCGTTATGAGCAGAGTAGAGGAAGACTAGTTTTCTAGAAACCTTGGAATGACAAGATGAAGGGTAAAAAGGATCAAAGGAAGAAAGGTTTTAAGCCACCCTTTTTCAAGAAAAAATCCCAAGCAAATCAACAAGGACAGACAACCAAAAATGAGAATAAGACTGTAAATTCATTTGGAAAAAGGCTAAGGCAAAATACTGTACAATGTTGGGGATGTGAGAGAAATCACTTATATAGGGACTTCCCTCACAAAGGAGAAACAATGAGGACTATCCATAACATTTAGGAGGATAAAATAGTGGAATACATGGGAGAAAACATGCCAAGGATTTATGCAGTCTTGGACAACAAACAAGCAGAATATCAACACCCCATGATTAAAGTGGAAGGTAATATTAATAACCAACCCATAACAATTTTAATTGATTATGGAGATAGCCATAGTTACATAAACTATAACATGGTTAAAGCATTTCACTTACAAAGGAATACGCATGAGAAAACTTGGTTAGGTCAGTTAGCCACAAGGGCTAAGAGGAAAATGAATGAGTTGGTTAAATATTTTCCAATTGAGATGAATGTACTCAACAAAAAGGTAGATGTGAACATCATACCATTGGATTTATATGATTGTCTAATTGGAAGGATTTGTTGGAAAAACACCATGTTGTCCTAGACTGTTACAACAAGAAAATCACATGTCTTGATGAAGAAGGGAAGCAAGGCAAGGTTCAAAGAATTCCAAGAGATATAGATGTTAGAGAGATTTCAACTATGCAATTGAAAAATATTTTTAGGTAGGGATGTCAGATTTTTGCAACCCATATGGAGGATGCAATCGAAGATAAAGTGGCAAGCCTTGAAGACCACGATCTTGAGGGATTTTGAAGATGTTTTTTGGGAAATTCCAAGATTTCCATCAAAGAGAGACATTTATTTCTCTATTGATTTGGTGCCAAGAGTTTCCCTAGTGTCTAAGACACCATATAGAATGGGCACACCATAATTGAAGGAGTTGTAGATGCAACTTGAAGAATTGCTAAGGAAGGGGTATATATGTTCAAGTGTGTCACCTTCAAGAGCCCCAATGATTTTTTTGAATAAAAAATATGGAACCTTAAGGTTGTGTATTGATTTCAGACAGTTGAATAAGGTCACCATAAAGAACAAATATCCTTTGCCAGTAATTGATGATTTATTTGATGAGCTAAAAGGTGCAATAATATTTTCCAAGATTGATTTGAGATAAAGTTAACATCAAGTGAAGATAAATGAATACGACATCATTAAAACAATATTCAGGACAATATATGTGCATTATGAAGTCATGATATTACCATTTGGGCTATCAAATGCCCAAGCTATTTGCATGTCCCTGATTAATGGAGTGTTTAGGGAGTACCTAGACAAGTTTGTAATTATGTTCCTAGATGATATAATCATCTACTCAAAGTCAGAAGAGGAACATGAACAACATTTAAGGATGGTGCTAAAATATTTAAGAGATCATAAATTGTATGCCAAGTTAAGTAAGTTCATCTTTTATCAAAAGAAGATTCACTACTTGAGACATATAATTTCAACAGAAGGGATAGTAGTAGATCCTGAGAAGATAGAGGCCATTATAGAATGGTCAGTTCTAAGAAATGTAACAGAAGTCATATCATGCATGGGTCTTGTCGATTATTACCAAAGATTCATAAAAGGATTCTCAAATTTTTTAAGCTCGATCAGGTTTTTGTAAAAGAATGGAATGAAATTTGAATGGGCTCCCAAGTGTGAAGATAGATTTTAGTAGCTGAAAGACATTTGACAAGTGTGCCAATACTAAATATTGAAGATCCATATCAATATTGTTTGGTGTGCATTGATGCATGCAAGGAAGGAATTGGTGGAGTCCTCACCCAAAAATATCATGTGGTATGCTATGAGTCGAGAAAATTAAAAGAGCATGAGAGGAGTTATGATACACATGACTTGGAATTAGTAGAAATGGTACATCCATTAAAAATGTGGAGACATTACCTCACGGGGAGGAAATTTGAGCTAAGGATAGAGCATTGTGGTATGAAACATTTGTTTGGTCAACCCACATTAAATGTTAGACAAACTACATGGCTCGAATTTTTGAGTGAATATGATTTTGGGATTAAGCACATCAAAGGAAAAGAGAATAAAGTGGCTGATGCACTCAGTAGGAGAGCTCATGAAATGCATATTGCATCCATTAGCATGTACAAGGATGGTTTGAAATATAAAATTATTGCAGTATCAAATTCAGATCAACATTATTTGGAAATAAAAGAAGCATTACAACAACATAAATTTAAATATTATGAGTTGCAAGAATGCGAAATTCTCATGCACAAAGGAAAATTATATGTGCCAAATTACAATGAGATGAAAAATATAGTGTTGAAGGAATTCACAATGTGCCATATGTTTGGCACCCAAGAATTAGAAGACAATTGAAACTATAAGAAACCAATATTTTTGGCTAGGAATGAAGAAATAAGTGATTAATTACATAGCCATATATCTAGAGTGTCATAAGGTGAAGACTGCAAATAGGCATCTAACTGGGTTATCACATCCATTTCCCATTCAAGAATAGAAGTGGGAAGTAGTTACAATTGATTTTATTACAAAGCTTCCCAGAACAGTGAAGCAACATGATTCCATCATGGTGGTGGGGGACAAATTAACTAAGGAAACACATTTTATTCCAGTGAAAATTACCGACAAGGTAACAAATATTGCAAAAATGTACATGAAATAATTTGTTAGTTTACATGGGGTCCCTAAGGAAATTGTTTTAGACAGAGATACAAAATTCACTTCAAATTTTTTGAAGTGTTTATTCA
>JZKD02S1667773.1:0-12770 GCA_000966675.3 Picea glauca
AGGCCAAATCAGTTTGGGAGCTGCATTGGGATTTGTGCAGCCAGTGAATGTGGAACGAAGGTCATTCCTGAAGTTTATCAGCATTCTGAATCTATTTCTACAGCTCGTTTTTCCTTTTGAGTCATTCTTCTCATTGTTTAGCTTCAAGGAAGCTTTCAGGGCCACCAGGGCCATTTCAGTGCTTGAGCTGTTTGGAGGCTTTGTTCATCCATTTTTGGTGATTCAAAAGCCTATGTCTGCTATTTTCGACCTTCTGAGTCTGATGGCAGATGTTTCAGAACCATTTGAGGTCATCTTCACCTCGGAATTCTCCATGCAAGATTAAAGGGCCACCAGGGCCAATTGGGGAAAGTACTGTATAAGGTACAATTTCACTGTTTAGTGTTTGGGAAAGAGCATGTCGAGCTAATTCCTATCTTCTGATTCTGTATTTACAGTCAGATTTGTCTGTCAAGACACTCATATTCTTGTATTAGCCTTTGTATCATTTTTAATACAAGAGGACAAGCCTAGTTTGGGAGGTTTGGTCCAGCAGATGTAGCCCAAAGGGGGTGAACTGCTTTATCATTTTGATGTATTTATTTTCTGAAGATGATATGCTAAACAAAACTGATTTAAAGTGTTAAACAACAAATATACATAACTTGCATACACACATAATCACCTATTCCGCTGCAGAAAGTTATTTGTCTTATTCCACAAGACGTCAAGCTTCAAGTATGTGTATGTCAAAGACTTCTAAGTGTTTACTTCGTTAGCCTCTGGAACTCATTCTCTCTTTAGAGGTGACATGTCCGGTGAATGCTCATAGAGTCTATCTCTGCATAAGAAATAAGAAGTTTTCACATTTTCAAAGGTCACTTGGAGTGTATAACTCACATTTGAAATTATGGGAAATGGATACCTTGCACCCTTAAACAAGTACATTCCATTTTCAGATCAACCTAGGTAATCGAGTAGTATGGCTAAGGGTATGGTCGAACCTCCTTAGTTTGAACCTTGATATATTGGGATGAGTATTATTGTTGGACCCTACATGTATATCAAAGAGTTATAACATAGGGCACTCCCTTGTCCTTAGGACCCTTGTAGCCATAATCCTTTCTACCAGTCCTAGAAACTTATAAAACAAGGGGTTGTATTGAAAATTTGAGCATTCAGTCACTACAAACCTTGCTTCCTGCCAACCGTTAGGGAAATTCCTACAAAATTTACAATATTAAGAATTTGAGCATTGTGTCTACGCAATATTCTTAGGTGGGAGTATTTGGGATTTATCACAATAGACTCCTTGTGTTGCATTGATCGTCGTGGTACCACTATCTCATAAGACTTTTTTTTAGTGGACCTACTCACTCCATTACCCACCACCTATTTCAATAACCCCAACAAACTGCCATGTTTATGTTGGTACCACTCTCCAGTAAGCGTTTTTTTTTTGGACCCGCTCACCCCATTAGGGAAATTCCTACATAATTTACAATATTAAGAATTTGAGCATTTTGTATATGCAATATTCTTCAGGTGGATTTATTTGGGATCTATATCAGTAGACTCCTTGTGTTGCACTGATCATCATGGTACCACTATCTCATAAGCCTTTTTTGGGTGGACCTACTGGCCCCATTACCCACTACCTATTTCAATAGCCCCAACAAACTACCATGTTCATGTTGGTACCACTCTTTTTGCGTGGACCCACTCACCCCCTTACCCCACACCTATCTCATTAGTCCCAACAAGTAGTTGTGATCACATTATTACTAGTCTCCAATACTTTTTTTTCTAGTGCACCCCATCCTGATGGCTCCCTGAAACACCCATGAGTTCGACACACACATTACTCACTTGGAAATGTTGTGTGATGAATTGCAAAACAAATTAGATAAGAACCGATATGTTGTCGAGAAAAACTTTGCTACAATTAATTCCAATCTCAATAAACTTGAATCCCTCCTTAACTATTTTTACCAAATTATAACTCAATTCAAGTAACAATCATTCCACCCAAATGGAGTTGAATCATCCAATTCCATGGGGGCTCACTCTAACACATGTGTTTGTGACATCTGACTCCCTAAAATGGATATGTATAAATTTGATGCCTCTAAACCCATCGGTTGGGTCACTTAGATGGAACACTATTTTTCACTACATGGCATCACCAATGACTTAATGAAACTTAATGTGGGTGTCTTGTATTTAGATCCTGAGTGCTAGAAATGGCGTAAGAATTACCAAAGAGGTTATATTTCTTGGAGTCAATTTGTAGTTGATCTTTATGAACATTTCGAACACAACACTCATCATTTGGACTGCTTGACCAAGGTTAAACAACTGAGTAAATTTGAAGAATACATATTTTCTTTTGAGCAACTTGCTTTTCACACTAAAGGCATGTTTGATACCTTCTTCTGAGAATGCATTATTAGTGGTATTAAGGAAGAGCTTTGTGCCCACATCTTAATGGATCACCCTACCACTTGGATAGAAGCCACTTGACGTGCCAATGAATCCCAACAAGTTGTCAATGCCTAAATGAAAAAAACATCCTTTATTCCCCATCCATGTCCCACAAATCCCTCTTCTCCCCCCCTCCTCTTAATATCTACAAGTTAACTCATGTTGAAATGGAAGGGTGTTAACTTAAGGGTCTCTTCTACAATTTTGATGAAAAATATTTCCCTGGGCACAAATGTAAGAAGTAGAAACTCTTTATGTACATTTAAGAGGACATTTCAAAGGAAAACACTAATGTTATCCCTCAAGAACTTCTGCCTCCACTAGTTGATGACATTCTTCCCAGTGATCAATAAGATGTGGAAGCCCAAATCTCCGTACATGCTTTGAGTAGTATTTTTTCTCCCCAAACCCTTAAATTGATTGGATACATCAAGCATCATAAAGTCATTATCTTAATTGATAGTGGTAGCACCCATAACTTTATTCATCGTTGGGTAGCGCAGGAGACACATTGTTATATCCATACAATAAACAAATTTTAGATCATGATTTCTAATGGAGGTTCATGAAATGTAGGGGTCTTTGTGAAAATATGCACCTTCAAATTGGTGATTATCCTTGGAATCCCACATGTTTTCTATTGAAATGGGTGATTGTGACATTGTTTTGGGTGTCAAATGGTTACAAACACTTGGTCCCATCACCATGGATTTTAGGGAGTTATGTATGAGTTTCCAAAAAGTAGGGTGTCGCTACACTTTCCAAGGAATCACAATAGGCCCTCTAGAGATCATCAGCTCACAATGCATGAAAAAACTCCTTAAAAAGGGACATTCTATCATTTTCACTCAATTCCATGCCATTCAAACCTTTGAGACCTCTTCTCAACCCATCCATCCCAACATGTAGTTAGTCTTATCAAAACACCAATCAAATTTTTAAACACCCCAAGGCCTACTACCCTTACGTGGTGGACATGATTATTCTATTTCACTCATACCCAGTAGCCTCCCACCCAATGTTTTCCCTTATTGCCACCAATTTGCTTAAAAAAATGAAATTGAAAATATTGTTCCATAATTGCTATCTACAAATGTCATCTTCCCTAGTACTAGTCTAGTCCTTATTCATTCCCAATGGTTATGGTACTCAAAAAACAAGGTACTCGCATGTGTCCTAAATTTCGTACTCTCAACAGAATAACTATCAAGGATAAGTTTCCCATTCTAGTCATCGATGATCTTTTGGAGGAACTTAAAGGTGCTCATTTTTTACCAAACTTGATCTCCATTCCAGCTATCACCAAATCCATATGAAGGAGGTCAATATCCCCAAAACTACTTTCCGGACTCACAAAGGCCATTATGAGTTCTTGGTGATGCCCTTTGGCCTTTGCAATGCACCAACCACCTTCCAAAGTCTCATGAACTACATCTTTCAACCCTATCTATGTCATTTTGTCCTTGTCTTTTTTATAACATCCTAATCTATAGTAAAACTTGGTAGGCCAATGTTACCCATGTTAATTGGGTCTTACAACTTCTTTACGAGCATTAACTATTTCTCGAAATGTCCAAATGTACCTTTGGTGTGTTAGAAGTAGAATATTTGGACCATATTGTTTTTTTTTTTTACAAGAACTGAAAAATTTGTATTATCAAAAAAGCATGGTCAAAACCGCTGAGGAGTTACAATGTCCTTCAAAATTCAGGCCAATCGGGGGCCTCAATTAATCCACTATTACAAGCTACTAATGATTGTTTCAAATACTCAAACTTTAAATAAAAAAACATTACTGAATATACTCAGAAAAAAACTCTAAGGATAAAAGTGAAGACACATTGCATCTACATTAACCTGTTGGGGAAGTGCTCGCCAATTTGGATGAATTACGGGCCTGACTTCAGTTATCATTGGTTGAGATGTGGCATGTGATGTATTCTTCTTTCTTACTACTGTCCAACTTTCATTTGCATTTGTTGAGGTACTTGTGATGTGTGGATTTTCTGGATTGTCTTGATCTGGAGCTTCTATTTTTTCTTCATCCAATACCCCAACATATTTAGTCAGATCTTCCCAGCTAGTTGATAGTCGAAGAGAAGATATTAATCGAGGTCCTTCATCAGAAATTTGAGGAGAAGACACCTCTTTCGTCAACTTTTGAGACGGAGTTGGCAGAGGAGGAGGATCTGGATGAGACATCTTTTCGTTGGATTGAGGGGGCTTCGAGATAACTTGATGGTCGTCATTTGATCCCACCCACCAAGTGGATTTTAGAGGTTTTTGGTTCTACTTGAGACCTTTGGGACAATGGGATGCAAGATGTCCCATTTCAAAACAAGATCTGCAATGCAAGAAAATTCTCTCGTAGTCTAGTTTCTGAGACCAAGAATATTTTTTACCAGTAAGAATAACTTTGGCTACGAATCCTTTACTGAAGTCCATTTCCACGTAGATGCATGCAAAAGTGGAGGTGTTGTGCCTTGAAGTTTCACGACTTTCAAAGTGGAACTTTCCCAAAGCCGAACCAATGGATTCAAGCGAGGGTAAACCCCAGAAATGCAAAGGGAGGTTAGGAAGCCTTACCCAAACATGAGCTGAGGAGAGAGTGTCAAAAGATGGATTGAAAGAAGGAGACCAGGGTTTCATGAACAAACCCGAATTGCCCCAAATCCACGGGCTTGAGATAAGAATCATATCACGATCTTCCTCAATGTCGGACTCAACAATGAAGAAACCTTCAGCACAAGAATGAATACAAGCTTGTTGTTGCATGATAGGAATCCATGTGGTTGTAATCCAACTGTTGAGATCAACTAAATTTGGCCAAAAATCGTTAAAATGACAGATCAAACTCACAGATTTATAGTATTCTTCCTCCTCCTCGACATCTTGACCCATAGGAATGAGAAGGGGAGGAGCTTCCTGAACCAGAAGAGACGACGAAGAGAGATCTGAGTTCCGTTGAACAACCTCATGGAAAGAGGCCCCAGATTTCGAAGTTGACACTGGCATGGACCTTGAGCTGGAGGGAAAACCCCACCGCCTGAGGCTCCCGCAGAGAGGGACATGATCGAGACCATTGAGGGCGAAGGAGATCAGTTGCAGGCTTGTCGCATTTGGACCATATTGTTAGTAAAGTTAAATATTTGTAATATTTTTTTAACAATATGTATATTTAGATTTATATTAATAAAAATAATAAAATAAAAATTTTAACCATTTTGATAAAAAAACATTTTTTTTTTACATGTGGTTCACAACATGAGAGAACATGGGGTGGTCAAGCATTTTCAAAGAATTAAAGGCTCAACAACAAGGGCATCTTATAGACTCATTAAAGAGCACACCTTGTCATTCCAAGAATTTGAACATGAACAAAGAGGATAACAATCATACATCCCAGCCACCCAAACTACATCCAATAGATAAATAAAACATACCTTTTTATTATTTAAAAAATCAAATAAATTTATTATTACATTATTATTTTAAATTTTCTTAAATTAAATAAAAAAAAATTACCCACACACACTAAAAACATATATATCATTTGCCAATCAATAAATGCAAAAGAAACACATTGGCCACCCACCAACGTCAATTAAATGCGTAAAGGGAAAGTAAATTGATAGTTTCTAAAGTATCAATGACCATGGTTCCCACCTCACCCAAAATCATCTTTTCTTCCTAACATCATGCTTGAATCATACACATGTTTGGTTTGTCTCTTAGTTTTTACTCTAACGTTAATATAAGTAACCTAATTATTATGAATTTTTATGGAAGCTCAATCTTATTAAGGTACTTGATTAATAATAAGAATTTTTATTTTAAAAGTACAAGTTACTAGAACATATGATATTTAATTTTTATATTTATTAAAGGATCATGATTTTGATATTTATTGAAGTATAATGATTTTGTTAGATGTAGAAGATGTAATATAATAGTTTAGATATGAAATAAATTATTTTTTTTATATTTTAATTTTCATTTTAATTTTTTTTCAAAATTTTAATATTTTAAGGTATTTTAAAATAAATTAAAATATTTAAAAATAAAATATTATTGTTAAAGTTTTTTATTCATGGAATTATTACTTCCTAAAAAAATTGTATATAAAAATAATTTTTTATAAAAAAAAAATTAAATTTATTGACTTATTTAAGTATTATGTACTTTTAAAAATTATTCAGAGGTTTTAAAAAAATTTTAAATTTTTTTTAAGTATTATGTACTTTTAAAAAATTCAAACAATAAAAGGGTGAGAATGTTAACTACAATTGTGATTTAATACTAAATAATTATGAGTTTTACTTCTATCGAGAGTTCCATATAGGCAGAATTTATAACCTCTGTTATGCATGCTTTACATAACAAATCAGTGTTTTGAATTTCTGAAATTATTACTTATGTCTAAGTTGGAACTGGGGATCACATGATGTTATCATCAAGAAGGATTTACAAAAACCTTTACCGGCCACGGCTGGTAAATACCCATCAAATTTAACCACTAATTGGAAACATTCAAGCACACTGCAAAAAAGATATAAGTATACTGCAAAAAAAATTCGAGACAACAAAAGTTCAGATTGACAATTGTAACAAATTACAATGATTCTTTAAAATGCTTGTAATGCAGGGAATTGTGTATATCCCTAACCAAGTTGAGCAAGTGAAAACCCATTTAATAACAAATTGTTTAATATTTAAAAACAATAGTTTAATCAAAATGATTATTTTGAAGCGATACTTTACATTTGCTCGAAATTCGATGAGAAATTGTTAGATCCGTATATTTGAGTGACTATTTTTGTATAATTGAAATGCTCAATGAGTTTTTCAACATATTGAATCCATTTCTGCATTTAAAAATAGATTTTAAACAACAAAAAACAATAATTTCCTACAAATTTATATCACCAAATTCTAACTGAAAAAACCATTTCTTAAAACAGTTAAAAAACCCAAAAAAATCAAATCAACACCGGAAAGATTTTACTCCCTAATTAAAATGTAACTATACCCAATAGAATTTTTACTCCCTAATTAAAATGTCACTATACCCAATAGAATTTTTACTCCCTAATTAAAATGTCACTATACCCAATAGAATTTGAATCTTTTGTACAAATAGAAAAATGACAGTGATAGGAGTCTGGTTAGTTAAGGAGAGATGCTGTGAAAGAGATGTGGCAGCGGCACCGCCAGCAGGCGTGTGTGAGGGGTCAGATTCATAAATGCCAACTGTCAGAAGTTGAGACTTTCCTCGTCGTCTTCGCTTTTCTTCCGCCACGTTACGCGTTTCAAAGCTTTTCTCGAAACCTTGCTCTGAAAAGAAGACCGGACTACATATTTATGAAGGGAGGAAATATTTTCTGTCACTATCTTTCCATATTTGTCTGCATATCCAACCATTCAATATCGGAATTTGGGCAAAATGCAAAATCAGACGGAAAAAGTTACCAGAAAATCTTTTACGAAATAATTATTAACCAGATTCAAATTCCAATAAGAAAATTTACTCGAATTTATAAAATGTATAAATTCTTTTAAATTCTTTTATAGATTCAAGTTGTTAAAGGAATATTGTTATGGTGGATGATTATTTAAATCACAAAAATATTACTATATACAAATGAAATTGTTATTTAATAAATGAAAGGACCAGAACCCAAAATAATTGGATTTGGATTTATTTGAGAAGGTTAATTTGTTTTTTTTGGTTATTTTACTTTCCTTTTCTATAAATTTGAGTGGTTAATTTTGTTTAATCGGAGTGTCTCATGGGTTTTTCATCACTTTGAATCTATTTGTGCATTCAAAAATACAATTTAAACAACAAAAAATCTTGATTTCCTGCAGATTAATGTTTTTGAATTATGGCAAAAAAGACCAAAACCTAGAATAGTTAAACAACACTTTTCTCAATGTATCTTATCAAGTAACCTAATGCCACTTAGTTTATTTTTGAAAATTTTGATTCTAGAGAGCAATTTGAAAGTTCTTCATATTTATAACTTTGGTTAAGTTTCATGCTCCTTTGTCATGATTGTTGAAGTAATTTTTGTTCAAGATTGGGCATTGAGGATGGTTGAGCGAAGTTCTTTTTTAAGTGATAGAGTTATAATCTAACAATTTTTAGTTTACATTTTAATATTCAAGTTAATATTCATAATTCAATGGTCATATTCATTAATTTCTTTTTAAGTAAGTTTCTATATTATATATGGACAAAATTTACAAAAAAGGAGATAGAGGAAGTTAGATTATTCCAGGTCCAAAGGGATCATGATAGTTCTTTGGGCACAAGATCACAAAAAACAAAAAATAATGCATGCCCCTGAGAGGAACTAGGTCTTATCATATAGTAGCTGAGTTAGAGGCTTGAGACAATCATTCCTATCGAGTTCATGTTTATCCATACATTTTACCATAGCTAAAAAAACCTAGATAGCATAATAAAATTTGAATAACAAAGTGACAGACATCACTTGTCATTTAGCTAGCGAGGTGACCACCTTGATTAAGTAGGTGTTATGTATCTCCAAAGCTTCATATTGAATTTTAGCTAGCAGGAGGAACAAAGATGCCTCCTTGTCATTTAGCTAGCGAGGTGACCACGTTGATTAAGTAGGTGTTATGTATCTCCAAAGCTTCATATCGACTTTTCAGTTGGTGAAAATTCTGCTCCTTGGGCAACATACCAATGGCCACTATGGTTTTGGTGTGCCAATAAAGTTCTAGGGTGCGATAGAACTTTGAATTTCCGGTCCAGGTACACCATAGATATGGAATGAAACCCCCAACCTAAGACTCCACATCTTCATCTTCCTGGAATTCCCTAATTTGGTGAACCTCATCTTCAAGTTCCTGCATTATGGTTTTGTCTTCCTCTGGGACAAATTCTTCATAAAATTCAACAGCATCAATCACAACTTTCGCTGCTCTGGAGGGCTTCACAGATTGAGAGCGGGGTTTCTGACCTCTGGGAGACATGGGCAGACGGTCAAAGGGGAGAATTGAGTCGATCAAAGAATCAAGAGAAAAGAGGGACTAAACAGTATACGTGAGTTGAACATTATAACAGAGAGGGAATGAACAATAAACCAGAGCGGAGCCATATAAAAATATACCTGGTTCCCAGCCATCACAACCCCAATTTAACGGGAACATTTCTAGAGTGAGTCCCTTCGAGATATCAACATCGACGTCCTTGGTCGTGTTAATTATGAGAGGTGGGATGATTAAAAATCATGGTCGCTTCCTCTTTATCATTTTGGGGATTCTTCTCATCAGCTGAATGACGCTTCCCACCTCTGGTTCGGATATTATTTCTAAAACAGGGTGAAGAGCTTGCTTCATAATCGTCATGAGAACGTTGAGGATGAATGGGTCAGTCCTCTTCCCACGTCTGTGCATTATTTTCTTCATGTATGCTCGAGCTTGAAATGACGACATTGTATCTGAGAAAATCGTCCAGAATGATCGTTGAAGGGATGGGTGGAGGAAGCTACTGGAAGCCTACTGTAAAACCCCAAGGCCGAGCCCCTGCCAAATTGTAATTGTGTTTATAGGCTGGTGAGCCAAGTGTTATAAGCTGGAAGATTTATATGTTTATTAGGCCAGAGAGCTTGGATGCTTAAGGCCAGTGGGCTTGATTTTGCATATGTAATTATGCAGAATATTAATAAAATACATCGTTGCGTGTAGATCGACAATGAAGAAAGAGTTATGGGGGACTAAGCTCCACTAGGTAGGGTAAGGGAAGGAGCTAAGTGTCTAGGAATAGGGGCTAAGCTAGAGGGCTTAGCTCTAAAGGCCAAGCCCTAGAGGCCAAGGTTGACATAACCGGTGTTGTCCTAAGTTTCTGGGAAAGGGAACGAGTGTTAAGTAGAGCTCATGCAGCTTTAGGAAGACATGCGTCAACCTGGGCGCATGTAGTTTATATCCAGGAAATCCATCTCGTTGGGGGTTCTCTTCGCCATTCTCGTGTGCCCTCGTCACTCTCACGTCCCTCACCATTCTCGCGACCCTCACAATTCCTACAATATTTCCCTACACCTCACTAGTTCACGCACTGAGTCGTTGCCTTCATCGTCGACCTTTGCATCTATCACGCACCTCTGGACCCTACAGGCATTGCGAACTATCTCGTACCTTTCCTGTGAAGTATAATGCACCTGTACCTTTCCTGAGTTGTATTGTGCCTTAAGGGTTTGTTGTTAAAGCCCACATAGTTCCCTGACTGAGCGTGGCTTGCTGCCATCATCTGTTCTATATTGAGCTTTGTTGTTGCCATCGCCCTTTCCGGAATTGGCTTAGGAGTTGGATTGAAGAAGTAGGTTGTCAAGCCTGTGGTTTGAAGAGGCGAGTTGTTAGGCTCGTGGATTGAAGAAGAATATTTCCAGGCCTATGAACAACTCTCTCCATGTGAGAGAGGTTGTTGGGGAAGTGATTTCCCAGAGGGAGCCCAACTGTAGCTATAGTGCTCGGAGAATTTGTGTCCAACCTATTGTTGAATCCCTAGAAGGGAAGTGGGGCAGTCGAAGGACTGTTGAGCAGAGAAGGGGCACACTTCCTAGGGTGGGACATGCATGTGGGGAATGAGAGGTTGTAGGCTGTAGTGTGAGTTGGCTCATGGGAGATAATCCTTCCCGTTGTTTTGTGTGACTTTCCTATTGTCCTTGCCAAGCCTAGGAATCCCTTTCCGGGTGGAGTTTAGTTCCAACTAGGGGGTGCCCACTACTGAGCCTGATAAGTAGTGTGGTCTAACATTGGGAGGTTCATGGAATGTCTGCATGCAGTTGGTGATCATCTATTAAAAGATAAGTACCAAATCTCTGTGATTGTATGTTGTGTAATTGTACATGTGTTATAATTAATGAGTAACGCTTGGATATATCATATATGTTGTATGTGTAGGCTTACTGTCATTTCCTCATTAATCTATGTATTATTAGAATATGTTGTTTGTATGCTTTAATGTTATTTTCGCATGAATAGTGGCATGAATAGAATGTTATAGCTGTTAATTTTCATTAGATAGATATGCATATAAATATACATATGGTATCAAAGCATGAAAGTTATTCAGTGGCATGGTCTGTTGGTTCTAGGCTGGGGATGTCACAAATTGGTATCAAAGCTATGAGAGAAGTCCAGGAAGTTACGTTGCACGGCCTATTGGTGGTTGGGGATGTTACAAATTGGTATCAGAGCCATGGTTTCAACACTGAGCCTAGATGGGCCATGTTAGTGGAAGCTGAAGCTAAATTTCGGAAAAGAATTGTTGTCGAAATAGACAAAACTCAAGTTCAAAGCCCATGGTTTTCTACACGGAACCTGGATGGGCCACGAACAAGGGATTTGGAGTAAAAATTTCAAAGATTTTGATGTACAGAGTGCCAGAAGGGCATTGAGAGAACACTTGGACTATGTTTGGAAGCACGGGAGGTGTACCGGTTTAAGAAATGGCCATAGAGAAAGAAAACACAACAACCATAGTGTTGGGCTGTAGGATCTATTCGGGAGAAAGAATATCCTTCACAACCATCAAATATGGAGAATAGTGCTTGTAGGTTAACCTCCAAGTCCTTCGGCCTTCGCGACTTCAGTGAAGTTATGTGTTATAGAGAAAAAGGTAAGTCACACGGTGAAAATTAGATCTTAGCCGTCAGATCTGTGTGCAAGCAATTATGAGCCATAGATCTCATGGTAATTTGGAGTTCGACATTCAGGATAATTGGAGTGTGCTCGTGTGAAATCTCCTGAAGCCCTGCAGCTCCAAAGTCCCCAAGTGAAAGAGCAGAAGTGGTGTGGTATGATGATGTCACCTGGGGTGATGTGGACCCTTCCTAGACATGTCACAATCCACCACTTTGACGGTGGCAGTTGTACTATGTGGACCCCAAAAGGTAAGGAAGTTCGGGAGTTCGGTGTTTGAAAGAATTGGGGTGTGCAAGTGTAAAAATCGTCAAAGCCGGAAGTTCCGAAGTGACGTGGCTTGTTGACGTCATTCGAAATGACATGGACACATGGGATGTGTGCCATGTTTCAGTGAGTTAAGAACCTTTGGATTATTGAAATTCTTGTTAGAACATGACACGTGTTGTTGATTAAGGTTGGTTGTCATTGATGTCAACCCTTGAAGAAAGCCCCATAGCATAAAGGTTTGGGTAATGGACCTAATATTTTTTGATGTAAATATGACTCATTATTGTTTTGTCATGGTTGATAAGAAGTAAATATGGATGAACTCCAAAGTGGTCCCCTTATGGTGAAAGCCCTCACAGGAAGATGCT
>JZKD02S1667773.1:12780-22800 GCA_000966675.3 Picea glauca
TGAGGAAAGTGAAGAAAAGAAGGCCGAAATGCAAGGAAGGATAAATTCTTTTGATGGTGCTTTCTAAGGTATGTTATTTACAGGTCATCTCACCATTTTCGATATAACTTTTTTTTATAATGATTCAGATCCTTAAATTGCTATGAAAGTGAGAAAACATATCCAAGTATCCGTGGTTAAAAATTCATCTTGTGGGTCTTTTTATTTTTGGAGTTACACTCCGTGCAAAATAGGGTTTGTGGCCAGTCCTGAAACTAGTCAAAATCAGGTGTTTCAGGTAAAAACGTCATAACTTATTCATAATAGATCCAAATTTAGTGAGACAAAATGTTTTGGTTAGGGTATAGTCTGTAGTATTTTTTGTAATAGTTTCAGATCATTTCATCAAACATTTTGTGCGGGGCACGCTCTACAAAGTCGCTCTTTAGAATAAGCCAGAATTCAACAAGGTATGTCATTTTTGCTATAACTCCTTTTCTGGAAGGTTCCAAGTAATGAAACTTGGAGGAATTACATTAAACACACTGAAGAAAAATTTGTATCAGTTTTAGATCTTTATACATTATAGGTTCAAAGTTATTATTACTTCAAGTTAGGGTTGTTGACTAATCCAAAACTAGGCATGTGAGACTAAAGAAAAGTTTGATAAAAATGCTAGTCTCTCATTTTTAAAGTTAAGGAAAATTTGCAGGAATGTGATCATATACACCAGGTCTATCAAAGAGATACAAATCAGATTTGGATGATGAAATTGATGAGGGCTTTTGGTTGTGGTACATGTTGAGTACATGGTTGAGACAAGTAGTTGATGAGTTGGTGCACATACATAAGGTGTATAGTTGATGATGTTGGTACATATTGATGAGTCATAGTTGATGAGTAGTTGACACATGATTGATACATACTTGGTACATGGTGGGATGCACTTTTTTATGGTACAGGTTGATTACAGATCGGTGCATGGTTGATGCACTTGTTTATGGTACAGGTTGAGGTACAGGTTGATGCATGGTTCAGAGTTATTAGTACAAGTTTACAACCGTATATCTCACAGTGATAGTGTGACAGTGGTTCCATCATTCTACTTATACTTTAGGGTGGTAGGGCGAGGCAAGGACAGGTGGTTGTAGCCACCTTCCGGTTGTAGCCGGATAACATTGGGGTTGTAGCCTCCTTCTGGTTGTAGCCAGGGAATTGGGGAGTTGGAGCTTCCCTCAGGTTGTAGCCTGAGAAACTAGGGGGTTGGAGCCTCCTTCTAGTTGCAGCTGGAAAACNCCCGATTTGGGTTTCCACGTAAAACACTGGTGTACTGTGTATGTGTGTGATTGTTTATTTCTTACTGCTCATTATTCGATAATAATTCTACATTGATATAACATTTGAAGAAAAATGATTATAATTACGCTATTACTGATTCACGCCCCCTTTCAGTAATCCAACATGTGTCACCAGTCTAATTGAGCCACGTGTCCGCTTCTAATATTTCACCATGTGGCCTTCCTCTTGAGCATGGATGGTGGGACCTCTGATGGTCACAGTTGACGCGTGGTGCCAGATTTTGAATTCCAGAGACTTGACACTCCAGAAGAAATGGTCCATGATGAAATGGAAGGAAGAAATTTATGAAGTTTCATAGCGTCGAAGTAACGTGTCATAATGATGTCACCAGGGGTGACGTGGAAGTATTTGTAGATTTGTGCTTCAAGAGTTTTGGAATTTGCAAATGTGAAATCCTTCAAAGTTTCAAAGCCCTAAAGCTCTAAAGTCCCGGAGCTCGAAGTTTCAAAACTCCAGATAAGCGCCCAAACCATTAGCACATGGGTCACAGTCGTGGTCACATGTGATCCAAGGGCTGAAGAAAAGGGGCTAACTCCCGAAAATTGTTGCAAAATAGAGTTGGTCTTATAGATAAAAGCCCAAGAGGATCTTGACCGACCAAGACCCACTGAAAATAGAATCTGATTTTGTTTTTGTGGAATCAGATTGGTTTATTTGGGAAAATTATTAAGTGAAGTAGCTTGACAAAAATTCAGTTGACTGCACATTTTGCAGAGTTAACAATTGACAGAACCAAATCGAATTGTTCCACGGTGCAGAGAAATGGAGGAGGCACAGGATGCTTTTAGTTCGAAGAATGAAGTTAGAGGAATGAATTTCCATTTGGGAGTTGAAGGAACAAACGCCAATGGGCATGGAGAAGAAATAGATAAAGGCGTGAGCATGATGAAAATCGTCAAAATTTTGCAAAAAGATGTCCAAATTCACCAGGCAGATAAAAAAAAGTGTATGAGAGCCAAGGAGCAACAGGGAGACTTCAAAATAAAGTTGATGTAGATCCTAGAAAGAATAGAAAATAAATTGGATAAGAAGAGTGGCTCAAGCAAATCAGGAAGTCACGGGTCTCTTGGTGAGAAAAGAGGAACAAGAAGTGTTAGCAGACATCATTGTCACTCCCTGAAGCATTCCAATAAGATAACACTTAGCAGCTCAAGTCCATCCCCTATCAGGAAGTATAAGAGGTATGGGGTGGATGAGCTACGAGGGGAGATGAACAAAATCAATCCTCCTACATTTGATGGTGAGCACAAGAAGGATGAAGATACAGAAACATGGTTGTTGGGCATGAGAAAGTATTTTCAACTGCAAAATTATTCTTTTCATGCAGAAGGTAGGATTTCCATCTATCAACTCAAAGGAAAGGAATACATGTGGTGGGATCAACTTGTGCAGGTGCAACACATTAAAGAGAAAAACGTTACTTGGAGGGAATTCAAGAAGTGTTTCGAAAATAAATACTTGACTAAGAGATACTATGACAAGAAAATGAAAGAGTTCTTTGAACTCAAGCTTGGGAGTATGACAATAGATGAATATGAAAGAAGGTTTTTAGAATTGTTGAAGTGTGTCTCTTTCATCAAGGATGAGACAGTTAAGATTCAAAGGTATTTGAGTGGTTTGTCATCATTCATCAATGAAAAAATACAATATGATGATCCCAAAACACTGGAGGAGACCATAAGGCAAGCTAAGTGCCTATATGATCAACAAAAGTCAAGGACAACTTTCCAAAAATCTTGGGAAGATAATAATAAATTCAAGATGGATCAGAGGAAGAAAGGAACTAAGCCACCATTCTTCATAAATAATCCTAAGGGGAAGCCAACTTCTAGAGAACCCAGAGCGATTGAGACATGGGATCAAAGGCCAAGGAAGCCACCTATCCAATGTTGGGGTTGTAAAGGAGATCATATGCTTAGAGATTGTCCTCACAAAAGTGACAAAGTGAGAGTTGTTCACAATGTTCAGCGAGATGAAACATTGGAGGACATGGGAAGAAGTGTACCCAGGATCTATGCATCCATAGACAACAAGAAAGCAGTGTATTAGTCACATATGATTGAAGTGGAAGTTATGAGCAACAACCAAACCATTACTATTTTAATTGATTCAGGAGCTATTCATAGTTATATAGATCCTAAGATGGTGGAAAGTTTTCATTTTCCAAGAAACAAACATGGAAAATCTTGGTTGGTGCAGCTGGCTACTGGAGCCAAACAAAAAGTTAATGAGATGGTTAAGTCATGCCTTATGGACATGAATGGTCTGAGAACAAGGGAATATTTGAACATCTTTCCTTTAGGTTCCTATGACTGTCTAATTGGGATGGATTGGTTGGACCAACATCATGCTATCCTAGACTATCATAAAAAATAATTTACTTGCTTGGATGAGGAAGGGAACCTGAGGAAAGTATAGGGAATTCCCAGGGCAGTTGTTATCAAAGAAATTTATGCAATAAAGCTGAAGAAATGTTACAGGAAGGGTTGTCAAATATTTGCAACTCATATGGAAGAAGCACCTAAGGATAAGGTGCCAAATCTGGAGGATCATGCAGTCCTAGAAGATTTTGAATATGTGTTCAAGGAGGTACCATGACTACCCTCAAAGAGAGATATTGATTTCTCTATAATATTAATGCATGGAGCAACTCCAGTGTCAAAGACTCGTTACAGAATGAGTACACCAGAGCTGAAGGAGTTGCAAATGCTTCTTGAAGAACTTCTGAAGAAGGGGTATATACACCCAAGTGTGTCACCTTGGGGTGCCCCAGTCTTGTTCGTGAAGAAGAAAGATGGGACATTGAGATTGTGCATTGATTTCAAACAGTTGAACAAAGTGACTATAAAGAACAAGTATCCTCTACCAAGGATTGATGATCTCTTCGATCAGTTGAAGGATGCGAGGATATTTTCGAAGATAGATCTCAGGTCAGGATACCATCAGGTAAGGATTAAATAAGAAGACATCAGCAAGACTGCCTTCAGAACAAGGTATGGTCATTACGAGTTCACAATGGTGCCATTTGGGTTATCAAATGCACCAGTTGTTTTCATGTGCTTAATGAATGGTGTTTTCCGAGAATATTTAGACAAGTTTGTCATTGTATTTTTAGATGACATCCTTGTATATTCCAAGTTGAAAGAAGAGCATGAGAATCATTTGAGGATGGTGCTGCAAGTGCTAAGAGAACATCACATGTATGCCAAATTGAGCAAGTGCTCATTTTATCAAAACATAATTCACTATTTGGGGCATATCATATTTGAAGAAGGGATCATAGTGGACCATGAAAATATTGAGTCCATTAAAGGGTGGGCAACACCTAAGAATGTGACAGAAGTCAGATCCTTCATGGGTCTAGCTAGCTACTACAAAAGGTTCATTGCAAGGTTTTCAACAATAGCTTATCCCATCACTTCCTTGCAAAGGAAGGGAAAGAAGTTTCAATGGACAAAAGAGTGCGAAAGAATGTTCCATCAATTGAAGCAGTTGTTAACCAATGCTCCAATTTTAAGGATCATAGATCCAAATGAAGACTTCATTGTATGCATAGATGCATGTAAAGAAGGACTTGGTGGAGTCCTCAATCAAAATGGGTTTTTTGTATGTTATGAATCAAGGAAGTTGAAGGAGCATGAAAGGCTCTATGCCACTCATGATTTGGAGTTGGCAGCCATAGTGCACATTTTGAAGAAGTGGAGAAACTATCTCATGGGGAAAAGGTTTGAGCTGAGGAAAGACCATAATGGTCTGAAATATTTATTTGATCATCCAACTCTAAATTCCAGGTAAAGCAGATGGTTAGAATTTATCAGTGAATATGACTTTGATATAAAGCATATCAAGGGGAAGGAGAACAAAGTGGTTGATGCACTCAGTAGGAGAGTGCATGAACTACATGCTACGACCATTAGCATGTATCAAACTAATGTTAAAGGCATAATTTTGGAAGCTGCAAAATCAGATTTGCAGTACATAGAATTGGTAACAAAATTGCCACAAGGTAAAATGCAGCAGAAAGTTGAAGATTATGAATTGGGAATTGATGGAATTCCCTTGTACAAAAACAGAGTTTATGTACCCAATTTTCTTTAATTGAGGAGTGAAATTTTAAAAGAAATGCACAATGTACCTTATGCGGGACATCCAGGGTATCAGAAAACAATTTTAACAGTCAAGAGCCAATATTATTGGCCAGGCATGAAGAGGGAGATTGTTGAATACATAGCTAAATGCTTGGAATGTCAAAGGGTCAAGGATGAGAATAGACACCCAGTTGGGTTACTACAAACATAACCCATTCCTGAGTAGAAATGGGAATATGTAACAATGGATTTCATCACAGGATTGCCCAGAATAAGCAAGCAACATGATGCAATCATGGTGGTGGTGGACAAGCTTACTAAAGCTGCCCATTTTATTCTTATGAAGGTTACTCACAAGGCAACTAAGGTTGATGATATTTATATGAGGGAAGTAGCACACTTGCATGGCATTCCCAAGACAATCGTGTCTGACAGAGACCCAAAGTTTACCTCAAAGTTTTGGAAGGGGTTATTCAAAGGGTTCAGAACAAAACTGAACTTCAACACAGCCTATCATCCTGAGTCTGATGAGAAAACGGAAAGGGTGAACCAAGTGATAGAGGATATGCTAAGGATGTATGTGATGGATAAACCATCTAAATGAGAAGATTATCTACACTTGGTAGAATTTGCCTACAACAATGGGTATCAAGCATCACTGAAGATGAGCCTGTTTGAAGCACTTTATGGCAGAAAGTGCAACACCCCAGTAAGCTAGGACAAACCATTTAATAGGACAGTGGTTGGGCCAGATTTACTCAAGGAAATGGAAGAGAAAATGCTAAAGATTAAGAAGAAATTGAAGGCTTCCCAATACAGGAAGAAAATCTATGTTGATAAGAACAGAAATCATAGCGAATTTAAAGTAGGGGATCATGTTTTCTTGAAGGTGAAAGCCAACAAAAGTTCCCTGAAGTTGGGAAATTGTTCAAAGTTGGCAGCCAGATATTGTGGGCCATTTGAAATCCTAGAGAGGATTGGTCCAGTAGCATATATGCTTGCATTGTTTGCATCTATGTCTATACATAATGTGTTTCATGTATCATTTCTTAAGAAACATATACCTTATGCTAATCATGTTATTGATTGGAATGTGATTTAGGTGGAGCAAGAAAGCACTTTTCAAGTGCATCCGGTGCGCATACTAGACCGGAAAAGCAAGCAACTCAGGAATCGATCCATAGGGATTGTAAAACTCCAGTGGACCTGGTACAGTCCTGAGGACACAACATGGGAGCATGAAGATGTTATGCGAGCAGAGTACCCGCATCTTTTTTAAGATTTTGGAAATCTTGTTGTTGTGTAAATAATTTGCACTGAGGACAGTGAAAAAATAAGGGAGGGGATTGTAACTCCCCAAGGCCGAACCCCTGCTGAATTGTAATTGTGTTTATAGTCTGGTGAGCCAAGTGTTATAAGCTGGAAGACTATATGTTTATTAGGTTGGAGAGCCTAGATGATTAAGGCCAATGGGCCTGATATTGTATATGCAATTATGGAGAATATTAATAAAATACATCATTGTGTGTAGACCAACCACTAAGAAAGAGTTATGGGGGACTAATATCCACTAGGTGGGGTAAGGAAAGGGCCTAAGTGTCTAGGATTAGGGGCTAAGCTAGAGGGCTTACCTCTAAAGGAATAATATTTTATTATTATTTCCTAAAGGCCAAGGTTGACATAACTGGTGTTTTCCTAAGTTCCTAGGAAAGGGACCGAGTGATAAGTGGAGCTCATGCAGCTTCAGGAAGACATGTGTCAACATGGGTGCATGCATTTTATAGCTAGTAAATATAACTCGTTGGGGGTTCCCTTCGCCATTCTCATGTGCCCTCGTCACTCTCACGTCCCTCACCATTCTCGCAACCCTCATGATTCCCGCAAGCTTTCCCTACGCCTCACTGGTTCACGCACTGAGTCGTTGCCTTCAGCGTCAACCTATGCATCTATCACGCACCTCTGGACCTTGTAGGCACTGTGAACTATCCCATACCTTTCCTATGAAGCACAACACACTTATACCTTGCCTGAGTCGTATCGTGCCTTAACGGTTTGTTGTTATATCCCACGCAGTTCCCTGACTAAGTGTGGCTTTCTTCCATCATATGTTCTATATTGAGCTTTGTTGTTGTCATCGCCCTTTTCAGAATTGGCTTAGGAGCTGGATTGAACAAGTAGGTTGTCAGGCATGTGGTTTGAAGAGGTGGTTTGTTAGGCCCGTGGACTGAAGAAGTAGGTTGCCAGGCCTGTGAACAACTCTCTCCAGGTGAGAGAGGTTGTTGGGGAAGTGATTTCCCAGAGGGAGCCCAACTGTAGCTATAGTGCTCGGAGAATTCTTGTCTGACATGTTGCTAAAGCCCTTAAAGGGAAGTGGGGAAGCTGAAGGACTATTGAGTAGAGAAGGGGCACACTTCCTAGGGTGGGAAATGCATGTGGGGAATGAGAGGTTATAGGTTGTAGTGTGAGTTGGCTCCTAGGAGATAATCATTTATGTTGTTCTGTGTGACTTTCCTATTGTCCTTGCTAAGCCTAGGTATCCCTTGCTCGGTGGAGTTTAGTCCCAGCTCGGGGGTGACCCACTGCTGAGCGTGATGAGCAACATGGTCTAAGGTTGGGAGGTTCGTGGAAGGTCTGAACGCAGTTGGTGGTCATCTATTAAAATATAAGTACCAAATATCTTTGATTGTATGTTGTGTAATTGTACATGTGTTATAATTGATGAGTGACGCTTGGATATATCATATATGTTGTATGTGTAGGCTTACTGTCATTTCCGCATTAATCTGTCTATTATTAGAATATGTTGTATGTATGTTTTAATGTTATTTTCGCATGAATAGTGGCATGAATAGAATGTTACAGTTGTTAATTTGCATTAGATAGATATGCTTATAAATATATCGTTGGATTACTGAGAGGGGGGGTGAATCAGTAATAGCATAATTATAATCCTTTTTATTCAAATGTTATATCAATGTAGAATTATTATCCAATAATGAGCATTAAGAAATAAACAATCACACACATACACAGTGCACAAGTGTTTTACGTGGAAACCCAAATCGGGAGAAAACCACAGAATGTTTTTTCTTATATGTCTTGAAGAATTACATTCATTGGAAGCACCAACTTCCTTTGTTTTCCAGCTGAAACTGGAAGGAGGCTCCAACCCCCTAGTTTCTCAGGCTACAACCTGAGGGGAGCTCCAACTCCCCAATTCTTTGGCTACAACCAAAAGGAGGCTACAACCCCCTATGTTCTCCGACTACAACCGGAAGGTGGCTACAACCACCTGTCCTTGCCCCGTCCCGCCACCCTGAAGTAGAAGTAGAATGATGGAACCATTATCACACTATCACTATGAGATTTAGCGCTATAAACCTGTACCAATAAATCTAAACCATGCATTAACCATGCATCAACCTGTACCTCAACCTGTAATCAACATGTACCATAAACAAGTGCATCAACCATGCACCAACCTGTACCAAACAGCCTGTAATCAACCTGTACCATAAAAAAGTGCATTCAACCATGTACCAAGTATGTACCCATCATATGTCAACTACTCATCAACTATGACTCATCAATATGTACCAACATCATCAACTATACACCTCATGTATGTGCCAACTCATCACCTACTTGTCTCAACCATGTACCTCAACTAAAATCCCTCATCAATTTCATCATACAAATATTATTTGTAGCTCTATAATAGACCTGGTGCATATGATCACATTCCTGTAAACCTTCCTTAACTTTAACAACAAGAGACTATCATTTTCATCAAACTTTTCTTTAGTCTCACATGCCTAGTTTTGGATTAGTCAACAACCCTAACTTGAAGTAATCGTAACTTTGTACCTGTAATATATAAAGATCTGAAACTGATACACAATGTTCTTCAGTATGTTTTAGGCAATTCCTCCAGGTGTCACTACTTGGAACCTCTCATAAAAGTAGTTATAGCAAAAATGTCATACCTTGCTTAATTATGGCTTATTCTAGAGAGCGACCTTGTAGAGCTTGCCCCACACGAAATATTCGTTGAATCAATATGAAACTATTACATGGAATACTAAAGACTGTACCCTAACCAAAACATTTGGTCTCACTGAATTTGGATCTGTTATGAAGAAGTTATGACATTTTTACCCGAAACACTTGTTTTTGACTAGTTTCGAGACTGGCCACAAACCCTATTTTCCATGGAGTGTAACTCCCAAAATACAACGACCCACAAGCTGAATTTTTTACCACATATATTTGGTTATGTTTTCTCAATGGAATAGCAATTTCATGGTCTAAATCATTATAGAAAAAATTTATAGCGAAAATGGTGAGATGACCTGTAAATAACATACCTTAGAAAGCATCATCAAAAGAATTTATCATTCCTTGCATCTCGACCTTCTTTTCTTCACCTTCCCTCAGAAATTTGGCTTAGATATACTTGGTTACCTCAGACACCTATAGATATTCAATATTCTCAAGTGTAATTAAAATGAGAGAGCCTTGCCTCTTATTTATACTCTCTAAGTAGCTTCCTTAAAAACATCTTCTAGGTCACTTGGCCCACTTTCCTTATTTT
>JZKD02S1667773.1:22850-39052 GCA_000966675.3 Picea glauca
GGAATGACATGTACTATCCATCTAGAATAGTATTACCTTCAAATATAGCAAAAATCATACCGTTATCCATCAAACAAACTTGGGTCCATTACCCAAACTTGGGTTCTCCAACTTCGCATGATCATAACTCTCTAACCGTGAGGAGTTATGTGACGTTCTACGTTCTATGAAAAGTTGTGTGATACTTAGAAAGGAATATGAAATATGTTTATTTGTAAAATTGGTTTTTCCTTGTTGTGTGAGTTATAATGTTGGTTCCATTAGTCCAGCATCTCAACATTTTGCATTGTAACTAGTACTTCATCATTTTAGTCATGACATTGGAAATTATATGAAGTTATTTCATATTTTATCTAGCCTATAAAGATCATTTTTTGTCATTTGAATATGATTTCAATATACAAATTGGTTATGGACTTGATTGATGATACTTGAATTTTTATGGATGCCTCATATGTCATTTTAATTTCTAGGGTAGTGGAAAGAGGTTGCTTGAATTCCAGTCCTCAAAGTTTGTTTTACCTAATAATTTCTTAGCACTAAAGTGGGTATAATGTATGTTGCTAAGTTGAGAACTGAATTTTTAAAAGTGAATATTTTAATATTAAAACACTTTCGGTGGCCTAGTTTGAGTATTTGGATCTACAAAATGACATTCTCATACTTTCATGTTTTGATTGAAGTGATTCGGAAAAATACGATTTAAGTGTTGAAGTATTAATAATGGTTTTGGGGACATTTGCAACCTCTTGTTTAGGTGCTAAAATAGTGTAATTATCTTCCAATTGAGTTCAAGAAGTGTGTCAAAGAAGTTTTTTCTTGCTAGCAAGGTGTCTTATCTAGATTTTGACTAACTCTCCCCTTGACCAATCAACTATGTTTTACATGTGTCATCTCATGTCTTGCCACTTCTTCTACATGTAAAGGACCTTGATCCTAATCCATTTTGATCTCCCAGTCACGTAGAGAATTGTTCTTTTTGTTTGAATTTTGATTAAAATTATTTCAATGATTGATTAATGGTGAAATAACAATTAAGTGCAAATCGTGGTAAATGTTTGAGTTTTGCTACATTTTGACTAGTTAGATGAGCTTTTGGGGAAGAAACGAACCTGTTCAACCTCTTTCTTGAGGACAAGGCTTTGGATGGGCAAGTGGTAATGTTTGGAGAGCTAGAGGAAGGAAAAGAGATAGGTTTTCAATCCACTTTGATGTTGACATTAAAGAGTCTGCACAACATTCTTTGATTGGAAATTTGATTTTTTGTCATGATCTTGATTTGCATCAACCAAACCTTGCTTTTGATACAAAATTTCCTCTTGACCGCAATATTTTTGAATTGAATTAAATTGTTCAAAATGTTCCATCCTGAGGTGAAAAACCAAGCTCGCAATTTAATCCTCCTCCACCACCAATAGAAAATGATGGCTAGCATCTAGATTTTCCTCCCTCGCCTCCTAGAAAACATGGTTGGGGTAATGATTATAGCTCAAATTATGATTCTAATGTTGCTCCACCTCCACCAAAATATTAAATATCTCTTCCCCCTTTTCATGATGCAAATGCTTAGATTGTGAATAATGATATTCCTAAAGTTTTTTTTAATATTGTTGTGCATTCCCTTTCTACTAATTTAGAAGTTGTTGCTATTGTTGTTAATAATGTTTCTCTTAATATTAATGGAATCCTCCTAAAAACCAACTTGATATCAACATGAACAAAGTTGTCCAAAATGTTTTTGATGATATCATGCATAATCATGAACACCCTATTGATATTGTTATAAAACATAAGCCCTTTTTTGTCTAACTTTGCCAATAAGATCCTTGTTGCTTTTCCTCTTAGAAGACAAAATTTTGAAGTTTTCATGATCCTATTCCTTTTGGGAGACATGTTAGCAATTGTTCCTTTTATTGTTTTTCATCTTGAATTTTCCTTCTAATCACTTGCTACCTAAAATAGTGCCTCGGATATGCCCTAGTATTTGTGTTCTATACACACTCTCCATCCTCCTTATGCTAAATTCGATGAATGTGACCTACAAATCATGTGTAAATTAGGTTGGAAGTGAACATAAATTGTTGATTTATTTTTCTCTTTAAGAGGAAAGGAGACGTTTACCCAAAGGGGTTGGATCCATTGGTGAGGAGCGAGGAGATTTTCACCAGTGTGAAAGGTTCAATTCGCATGAGGGATTTCTTGGAGCCATGGGGACACCTTGAGGTAGTGTTAGAACGTGTGGTTACAACCAAAGAGATTATATTAAATGGTCTCGTGACTTGTACACACATAATTGGATCAAATCCCACCCCCATGTCCTTCAAATTTTACTCCCAAAGGGGTTGGATCCAATGGTGGAAAGAAAGGATTTTTTCACCATTGGGAAAGGTTCAATTCCATTGAGGACTTAACCTGGAGCCATGGGGACATCTTGAGGTAGTGATTGAACGTGTTCTTTCACCTAGAGAGATTATATTAAAAATATTCTTGTGACCCATGCACACATAAGTGGATCAAATCCGACCCCCATGTCCTTCAAAATTATAGCCCAAATGGGTTGTATTCATTGGTGAGGAACAAGAATTTTTTCACCAACGATCAAGTTTCAATTCCTGTGAGATATTTTTTGGAGCCATGTGGACACCTCCTTGAGGTAATTTTCCAATGTGTGGTTTCACACAGATAAAATATATTAAATGATATCATGACCTGTGCACACATAAGTGGATCAAATCCCACCCCCATGTCCTTCAAATTTAGAATTCAATTGGGTCTAGCTTGTGTGGTTGTGGCACGGAGTGTTATCCTCCCATCCTAGGTTCTATTCTCATAAAATGACATGTTGAACTCATAATGAATATATTGTTGTAAAGGCTTCAATCCCTGTTATTGACCATTGAAAAATCTAGGGTTTACCGTAGGTACCATCCTTGAAATGAGGGGAAGTACCTAGGGGTTTTCCCCAGGAGTTGTTACCTGGACAAAAAAAGAAGGAAAGGAGAAGTTCGATTAATCATGGAATTTTAATACTTTGTAAATGAATTGTTATATATGTTTTTTCAATGTTTTCTAGCACTTGGGCCATGTTTTTATCAAATAAAATACTGATAGTACAATTCTTTTTGAGCATGTATTTATTTTGATGCAAAATATAATATTTTGGTTGTATTTTTCTTTTCAATGATACAAGTAGTGGTTGTGAATTTGTTTATTTCATGGACAACATTGTGTTTCAGTGGTTTTCTTCAAAATTTTAGTGAATTTTCATTGGTATGATGATACATGGTTATGTGTGTTTAATTATGCATCATGTTTTGGTTTCATTATTCTCTTGGTTGGATGGTTTGAATATATATTTTAATAAAAAAATTCTATGATTGTTAAAAAAATATTTTTATTAATGTATGTATAAGGAGAATGGTGGTATAAAGAGTTGACCAAGACATAAATGAACAAAAGAAACAATCAGTATTTTTTGAAAAGTTACAAAATGTCAGGACTCATTAACTCAAATATTTTATTTTATTTTACTCAAGAAAATTAACCAGCATGTTGGGCCCTTGGATTTAACTTATCTAGATACAACATGTTGGGCCCCTTGTTTTGATTTTGATAGAGGACAGATTGTGGCTAGAGGGAAGGAAATGGTGGCATAGACTCAATAAACGTAAAATATATTAGTCGTGCCACCTGGATTGAAGACTGTTAACGACATTAAGGAGTATCATCCATAGATGGAGACAAGAACTAGAATAGAAACGGAGATTCTAGGTTGTCGAGGAGTTGAATGGCCAAAGAGTCAAAATACCTAGTTAGAGAAAAAGTAGATATCAATCAATTCATAAATAAGGAACTAAAAGTAGGCTGACGGTTTCCCTATTTTGAGTGTACCTTACCACCTTCAGGCACATCAGTATAAATGTAAGGGTCTCAACCTATCAAAGGGTTTATTCTCTATTGGTCATTTGTATTGTTGGATGTATGTTAATCACATGTTGATTAGTAAATTATTATCTGAATTCTAAACTATGACCAAGTTGTGGTCTCATGACTGATGAAATCTTTTGTAATGATGGATTGAGCTATTTTGGAGATGAATGTAATGAGATCCCCTTTTCAAATTTTGGTTTTCTTTATTGTATGTTAATGATGTATTTTACTATTGTTCATTATATGTGATGTTGGATGATAGTAATCTAATTGCATGGTTGTTTCATTCTTAGGTTATGATGATGGTTCTTGTTGTGATAATGCTTAATCACTAAATAAATACCTATGGATAAATGCATGCATATAAATAGTTAATGTGGAAGTATGAGTATCAAGATGGGAATAAGTTACGACTCATATTGTATGAAACCTATAAAAACTTAAGTCTTGGCACAATGCTTCAAGTGAGACCTTATCCTTCATGGGGATTGAAAATGATAGCAGCTAGACTATGGTGGACCCCTTTGTTAGACATAGATTTAGACCCTGGTATAAAATTAAGCCTAAAAAAGGGTTCCATTTCTAGGACCCTATCACGATATGTGTGGCATTTTTCAATATGACCATTTCACTAACCTTGAGCTATGTGGAGGATTGGTGGTTTATGTATATTTACCTCTTGAGAAGTAGTATATAATAGGTTGTACGTCTTGTTGGTTGCATGAAAACAATGACAATTGTGAGGTCTTTTGGGCAGAGTTTCCAATGCTATTGTTTGAATGGTTGATTATATTGGGAGAACATATGTGATCTTCCTAGAAGAGGAGAATATAGATCCAATGGAACATTCAAAACCTATTTGTGTTGCAACAATTTGATCATGAGGTCACCAAATAGTATCAATTTTTGGGTCAATGGGATTATAGAATGCTACATTCTTGAATTTGTAGTCAAACTCAACTAATAGTTTTCATGAGAGGAAGATAAATTCAATAAAGAAGGTCGTGAGAAGCCGATGAAAGAAATCCCAACCTAGTTGTAGATGTTTTTGGTAGAAGAAAATTATATTCCTTTTAACCCATCAATCATGGTAGCATAAGAACTTATGACAAGGGATGACCTTGGATGGAACTTGATGAATGTGTAGCTCAGGAAAGAAGGTATTAGGAAATGTATTAGGAGAGAGTGGAGTAATGTTTAAGGTGAGGTGAAATATCTGAAAAGTGGTGGATAAATAGGATAAGGGAGATTCAGTAAGAAGTCGAAATGGTAAGTAGAGGGATTGAAGAGGAGGGAGCCATAGAAGCATAATTGAAGAAGTTGTAGAAAAGAGGAGAGAAATCTTACTAGTGATTGATAGTGTTGATATTATGGTATCTATGGGAGGTATTAACCTCCACGTGTAAGCGTTGACAAGACTAGAATATTTTGGGAAGTAAGAGAAACCCTAAAACGTTGGATAATAACCCTAGGAGACAATTCGGCTCAAGAGAATATTTAATATTGAGTTATTAGCCTCCAGAAAGAGAATTCGGCCTAGTCAAGTGAGATAGAGTAGTATAAATAGAGGGCACTATAGCTCATTTGTCACTCTCACTCTCACAAATGCATAAGACTAGTTGTGAGCAAGTTTGGAGAGGGAGTGCAGTTGCAGCTGCTGCAGCTAGTATTTTGGTTTTTGGTTGGACTTTCTCTTGGTTATGGTTTGGAATTTATGCTTGGTCTTTGGTTATTCTTTCTTGGTACTCTAGCCTTGGAGAAAGGTGTGCTACCTTGGTTGGCTATTGGATTTCTTCTAGAATTATTTTGTCTATCAAGGTTAAGGTGCTCGGGGGTGGCCTTTGTGCCTATGGTTGGGTGGCAATATTACTATATTGTCTATGGTGATACAAGCACACCTATTTTTCTAACAGGTTATGGGCCCACACTACCTTCAAATAGTCTAACCATTGGAAGATATATTGGGAGGATTTGCTCAATTGCAATCAAAGTTTTGTTGCAACAATGAAACCCTAACCCTGTTGTTGAGGCACCTTAAGTAAAGAGCTTGACCTAATTCCTGGATAGTCTAGTGCGCCCTATCTTAGTGCACCTCCTGGTACTCTCAGCAAGCCAAGGTGTCAAGTTTGAGTTTTTGGTCAAAGTCAAAGGTTAACCAAGTCAAATTCAAAGGTTGACCAAGTCAAAGTAAAATTTTGACCAAGTCAAAGAAATCATGACTTAATCTATGAAGTCAGAAAACAAGTTAGAAGGGGCATCTAACTTCATGGCATGGAAGACAAGGATTGACCTCATCCTTTCCAAGAATAAAGTGTTGGATATTGTGAAAGGCAAGATCATGGAACCACAGTTTTAAGCAGGAAAAGAGAAGGAATCTCAAAACGTTGTAGTTATGGAGAAGTTCAAGGACAATGACATAAACACTATGAGTATCATAGTGGACTCTGTAAAAGACCACTTGATACCCTACATCTCTCATCTTGACTCATATAAGAAGATGTATGATGCCCTAACTAACCTCTTCCCAGTCAGAAATATTGGACAAGTGATTAGTCTGAAGAATGAGCTCTGTAACATGAAAATGAATGGTGATGACAGCATAACATCATACTTTGTAAAAATATCTCAACTAAGATATCACTACAAGATATTGAGGAAATCATTTCAAAAAAGGAACTAGTAAATATCGTACTCAATGGTCTTCCCAAGACATGGGATGCATTTTCTGTAAGTATGAATACAAGAACAAAGTATCCCACATTTGAAGAACTTTGGAATTTCTATGCAAAAGAAGAATCATGGATTAGTGCAAAAGATAAATCCCAAAATAAATATGATGATCAAGCATACACAACAAAGTTCAAGAAATTCAAGAATAGAAAGAAGTTTGGTTCAAGGAAGAAACCAAATCAATAAAAGGATATGTCAAAAATACAATGCTTCAACTGTCTAAAATATGGTCACTAAAGGAACCACTGTCCTGAGTTAAAGAAAAGGAAGGAAACACATGAAGCAACACTTGTCGAAGAAAAGGAACCCTCAAAGAAAGTTAAGCAGTATGAAGCATACTTCTTCTTCTAGTCAAGGTAACATAATTCTTCTATAACATAGTTCTTGTACATACCTTGTTTACATAGTTCCTATACATATCATGTGTATCTATTTATTAGAAGATAAGATGGTCAATGAAACAATACCTATGGAAGAATAAACAAGATAAGGATTGTTATTATGATGACTACAAGTCAAGTAATGTACATGAAAAAGATGAAGTACGTTGACAATATTTGGTGACAAATTCCTAAGGAATCTATTATATAAGTAACAACTTCCAGATAGGCCGAAATCAGAATCAAACTTGAAGAGACCCAGAAGGAGTCAGACCAGAAAGAAGTCTATAATCAAGATGAAACTAGAATAAGACTTGTGACACTTTGTAGAAATCAATAAGGATGCAGACAGAAGCATGGACTCTCTTAGATGGAGGGAGTTGATTGCAGAATTCTAAAAGAAGAGCATGCATTCATGCATGAAGCCAGGATTAGGAGGCAGCTAGTCCTAAATGATATGATCCATTGAATAATCCATGAAGATTATAAAGTATATGTCCATGTTCCCTATTGAAAGTAACAACCATGATAAGCAACATGTGTTCAGTTTGACTCTAGAAGAAGTCTTCTATGAAAAGAAGCCTTAAGTATCCTTGGTTGTCCATATACATCTATGTTACTATGATGAAAGGAAGAAGTTGGAATCTTTAGGAAGGAAGGGCATGGAATATATAGAAGACTCCATGGACCCCAAAGTTAAAGAAAAACTGAGGAAGAACATGAACATTCCAAGAAAGAAAGAAAATCCAGAACAACAAGTTAGTATACCAAGAATCATAATACTACTAGCATGGTTTGAACCCACTAGAAGCAGTCAAGCAGAAGGAATGGAAGTTGTGATGAAGAACAGTGTATGTAAGAAATTGTGAAAAATTCTTATGAATGGAAGCATTGGGAGATTCAGAACTAGAGGTTCTTCTATAAGGAGGGAGAAGACTATGACGACAGCTTGTTCCAATAAACTAGATATACCTTTATCTAAGATGTTATATCTCTTATAATATCCATGGATTGAAGTTTACATCAGTTGGATGTAAAAAAATGTTCTTCCCAATAGAGCAACTGAGGAAGAAGCTTATGTAGAGAAATCTCAAGGTTTTGAGGTATACCAGAAAGAGACCCATGTATGCATATGGAAGAAGACCTTGTATGGATTCAAGTAACTTGATGCAGAGCATATCATGTACATCAGAAGCATGGCAAAAACTTCCTATGACGGAGAAAGTGTATTAGAATGGTTCCTCAAAAGTCTAGGATGATAGATTGCAAATCCATGGAAAACTCCCATGATGACAGATCTAAAGAAATTGAGAGACTCTAATCTAGTAGACACGTCCATGTATCAACAATTGAATGGATCATTAATGTATTTGGAGAACACGCAGTCGAATATTTTCTTTGCTGTGAAAATAGTTCCAAGTGGAACCTAGCCATGAAAATTGAAAAATTCCAAAGCATGCCTTGAAATGTTTTTGTGGGATGTTTGAGTTATGATATACAACTGCATGGATTTATCAATTTAGATTGAGTAGGGAGTGCAGATGAAAGAAGAAGTGTTGCTTGGATATGTTTCTATTTGAGATTTGCCACGATGTCATGGGATAGTAGGAAACACAAGTTTGATTTCACTCGGCACTGCAGAAGCATAGTATATTGCATCTTGTGATGCTTGTACGAAATCATTGTGGCTCCGTAAGTTGGTTTCTAGAATTTTTTATCAAGTCTTGGATTCAACCGTGATATATTGTGATGATCAGAGTTGTGTGAAGCTTTCATAGAACCTAGTGTTCCATGACAGGTCGAAGCACATTAATATTGAGTATTATTTTCTCCATGGTTGATCCAAAAAGGATCCAGAAAGGATCCAGAAAAGACTAAAGACAACTCATAATTCGCATAAGCAACTCAGGAAGCTCAGAATGGCCTCAACAAACTGAGAAAAGGAAAAAATTCAAAGTCCTCAAAACTCAGTGAAATTGGCATCATCGCGAAGAGCATGTCATGAGATTCCCAATGGCTCATCAAACGGAGTTATGGATCAAAAGATATTTGCGGTCAAAGTTTGGTCAACCTAGCCCAGTCAGCATCCGTACTGCTGACGTCAGCATTCGTACAATGTACGTGGAACACACAGGAGGTGACACGTGTCATGTTGACGTCATCATGGTAACATGGAAGCACCAGAGGCTTCCACATGTCACTCGTTTTTGGATTTTTCGGGTCAATCTGTGAACCAATGAAAAAGCGTCACGTGGTAGTCTGTAAAGCCACATGGCAGACCGTATGGTGACGTGGAAGGTTGATATGGAAGCTAAGGTGGAAGATCGTACACTGACGTGGTAGGTGACTGTATAGGTGGTTGGCGTGGCCCAATGGTTGGTTGCCACATGGCCCAGTCATGGGTTTCCATGTGGCAGTGAGGAAATGCCCAATAAGGGCCCTAGATCCGAAATTCAAAAATAAAAAATAGGGAATATGGGTCCACCAAATATGGTGGAACCTTACCAGATATGGCGTCCAACGAACATATCCAAACTACCTCCAAGTTGGTGGAACCACCAAGCATATATATGCATATAAGTTATAACAAACACCCAAAAGGGGAGGCCCATGGGCTCGACCATGGGACCTCCCCCATTATATACGCCTTAACTATAGTTATGCCAACCACTGGGCCAAATGGCCTTATTGTTAACATCGCCCACAAAATTTATTTAAATTTTGAATCCGCCAGTGCAAAGGGGAGGCGCGTGATGGTACAGTCGAACACGGTTTATGAGGCATTTTCTTTGCATTAATTGCAGGTTGTAGGGCACAGAAACCGAGACAAAGTTTCTCTTGGGCCTGGGAGTCCCAGAGTCAGATTGAGGCATGGAGACAATCACTTTTGGGTAAATCGGCGCCATGAATTCAATGGTGTTTTTTTTTTTTATCTGAGCAAAGCTTCTGCATCTTAATTCCAGAATGAGGTATACTTATGTATTTTGCCAAATTATTTTTCTAAGTTAATAAAAAGGCATACCCATTTGAGATCAGGACCCAGAAACGTAGTTCACCAGAGACGAACTCCGTTATCAAGTTTTTCGTGTTCAGATTTGATGCTTATGTTTCTTCATTATTGAGCTTTCCCTTCTTTAATGGTGCACTTTAATTTATGTTGATTTAATATAATTCTTTATAAGTCACTTCGATAAAAATATCTAGGATCATGTTGGTATCAAAGCACTCATACTTGACGTGAATTGTTGAGTGTGAATGCTTACTAGGGCCAAGAATAAACAAGGTGAAGTAACTCTTAATACTTTCAATCCTGAATTTGTTTGTGCAACCTGAAGGAAGAAAATGGAAGAAGAGGACAAGCGTGATGAACATGAGAAAAACTTCCATATGGTCTTTTATCGCATGTCAGAAATGGTTGAACGAATGTATGGAGACTACGAGAAGAGGATGAAGAAGAAAGGGAATAAAAAGGAAGCACAAGATGATGATGATGCTTCGTTAAATCAAGTGGTTGGAGGAGACTCTCCTGAGCCTCCATCTTCACCATCAAGTTCTATTTCTTCTTCCTCTAAGAATTCTCATCATTCTCAACATTCTAGCCAGAAATCCTCTTTTAAGAAACCATTATTAAATCTTGATGTAAAATTTGCTTTACCTATGTTTAATGGAGATGTTCATCCTGAAAAGCTAGATAATTGGATCTGACAGGTTGAAGTGTATTGTCGTGTTCAACATATTGATGAAGAGGAAGTTAAAGTGCAATTGGCTTCTCTTCAGTTGGAAGGCATCGTTCTCGTATGGTGGGAGAGAAAACTTCAGAACATAAGTATGTGTGGTAATCTTATTTCCTCATGGTCGGAATTTAAATCAGAAATAAGGAAGCAATTTTATCCATTGGGTTATTTACATAAAGCAATGATGGAATGGAAAACTTTAAGACAAAGTAAAGGTCAAACTATACAAAGCTTCACAGAAGAATTTAGGAAGAAATCTCTTGCATTAAATATTCCTTTGGATTCTTATGAAACTTTGATTAAGTATATTGGTGCACTTCACAGTTATATTCGTCATACTTTGCTATTGTTTAACCCCACCAGTCTTGATGAAATTTGTGTTCAGACCACTCACCTTGAGAACAGGGGAAAGCATGTTCATGAATATCCCATGAAGAAACCTTCCAATCTCCCACATAAGCCATTTAAAAAGTTTAAAAGGAAGGACAAGAAGACCACCATAGTAAAGAGAGAAGAAGGAAATCCATCTTGCACTCATTGCAAGAAAAGTGGTCACGATGATGAACATTGTTGGAAACTACATCCAGAGAAGAGACTGAAACAGTTTGGTGGAAAGGGGAGGAAAAAAACCATTGCTACAGTGCAACAAGATATTGGTTCTGATTCAGGAGACGAAGGAAAGATCACAACGGTTGGAGTAAAAGGTAAAGATTCCCTTCATGCTAGTTCAAATTCCAATAATGAATCTCATGATGATGAACGAAGGAGGAATGAATTATTTTACATAAGAGTTGTATATAAACACACTAAGATAGATACATTATTTGATATGGGTTCCCAAGCAAACTTAATATCTAAAGCACTTGTCAAAAATATGGGTCTTGAAATGAAACCACATCCAAATACTTATCCTCTTGGTTGGGTATGTGATAAATAAAAAATTAATGTCACCAAACAATGTAGGGTCGGATTTGCTATTGCTTCAAAGTTGATTGATGAAGTGGAATTGGATGTTGTATCACTTGATATATGTGGCATAGTGTTGGGGAGTCCTTATCTTTATGATAGAAAAGTAGTCTTCTTTCTTCATGAGAATAGATACCACCTTACTAAGGGGGGAGTGGAATATATTGTTAGAACTCACAACATGAGGGTAAACACAACACTTGTTAGTGCAGGATAAATGAAGAGACTCATAAACACTAATAATAGATATGTACTCATGGTCATAAGGGAGAAAGATGTTGAAACATATGACGCTTTACAAGCATGTGATCCTTCTCATAAGAAATAATTAATCGATATTGTTTCTAAGTAGGATGATATTTTCTAGGAACCAGATGGATTACCTCCTAAAAGGGAAATCCAACATGAAATCAAGAAGCAGGTACAAGGCTTATTGGATCAAGGGGTCATTAGGCCCAACTCATCTCCTTGTGGTTCTCTGATCGTGATGGTGCCAAAGAAAGATGGAACATGGAGAATGTGTGTCAATTACCAGGCCTTAAATAAAATCATGGTGAAAAATCGATACCCTCTTCCTCGTATAGATGATTTAGTTGATCAGTTAAAGAATGTTGTTTATTTCACTAAGTTGGATTTGTGTAGTGGATACCATCAGATCAGGGTTGCATAACAGGATGCATGGAAGACTACCTTTAAAACCAAACCAGGATTGTTTGAGTGGTTAGTTATGTCGTTTGGGATTTGTAATGCTCTGACAACCTTCATGTGTGTGATGAATGATTTATTCGGGCCTTTTCTAGATGATTTTGTGATTGTATATTTAGACGACATTTTTATTTTTAGCGGGACTTGGGATGAACATGTGAGGCATGTAAAGAAAGTATTGGATACTTTGCAAAGGGAAAAGTTGTATGTAAAATTGTCCAAATGTGAATTTGGAAAGACTGCACTTGTGTACTTAGGTCATATTGTAGGAGAAGGACAATTAAAAATTGATCCTTCCAATATTGATGTAATTGTAAATTGGCATGAGCCCAAAAGTGTAACTGAGATACCAAGATTATTAGGTGTAGTCTAGTATTGGAGGAGGTTGATTCAAACTTCTCCTTTATAGCAGTTCCTTTGCATGCCTTAACTAGTGTGAAGAACACTTTTCAGTGAAGAGGAAAGCAACAAAAATATTTCGACACTTTGAAGGAAAAGATCAGTATCGTGCCAGTATTAGCATTGTCGAATCTTCAAGAGCCCTTCGAGATCGAGATAGATGTTAGTAGATACGGAATGGGTGCAGTATTTATGCAATATTGTAAGCCTATCTTTTACCACTTTGAAAATTTTAACCAATTTGTTGTTAATTATCCTACATATGATAAAGAGTTGTATGCATTAGTTCAAAGCATAAAGAAATGGAAGAACTACTCTTTAGGGAAGGAAACAATCATACATACAGATCACCAAACCTTACAATATCTCCAAGCACAAACCAAACTGAAACAATCTCGACATTACAGATGGATGGGTTTCCTACAACTATTTCATTTGGTAATCAAGTACAAAAAGGGTACAAGTAACAAGGTAGTTGATATGATTTCTAGACCTCCTATTGTTGCTTCTATTATTTTGAAGAATGCTTCTTTATCTCATGATATCTATGTGGAACAATATGCCATTGATGAATATTTTAAAGAAGTGTATGAGAAGCTAACCCATGGTGCACATGTAGAGAACTATTGTCTACAAGGAAAACTACTCTACCATCTTGGAAAGTTATGTATTTCTACAAGTGAACGAGTCCATGTAATACAAGAAGCTCACACTTCTCTTGTGTATGGGAATTTTGGGGTAGGAAAAACTATGGCTCATTTGCATAGGTTTTGTTACTGGCCTCAAATGAAATCAATTGTAACTAAGTATGTAAAGGGGTGTGTGATGTGCTCTACTTGTAAGCCCGCTAATAGAAAACTGGGGATATACTCACCACTACATGTTCCATCCCATCCATGGGAAAGTATCTCCATGGATTTTGTAGGGGGTTTACCGATGTAGAAAAGGGGTCATGAATATTTGTATGTTGTAGTGGATAGGTTCAACAAGATGTCTATATTAATTCCATGTAAAAAGAAAATCATGGTCGAGCAGACTGTTAATCTCTTTTTTCAGTATGTTTGGGTTCACCTTGGGTTACCCACATCCATTATCTCGAATTGATATACTTGATTCCTTAAGGATTTTTGGACAAGATTGTGGAGAATGATGGACACCAAGTTGAAGAGGAGCATTGCTTTCCATCCATAGACTAACAAACATACAGAGGTGGTAAGCCGAACAATGGTACTTTTTCTTATACGCTACTGTAGCAAGCATCCCAAAGTATGGGATGAGCATATACCTTATGTACAACATGCTTACAACCGAGCCTTACATTCCTCCACTCAGTGTTCTCCTTTTGAGGCATGTTTTAGGTACCTACCTAAAGTTCCTTTGGACTTGATGTATGGGAGAGATGTTGATTCAAACGAAGAAAGAAATGAAGACAAAGCCTGCAAGTTCATCCAGAGGATCCAACAGTTACAGCAAGCATTCAAGGAACAGTTGGAGAAAATTCAAGCACAGTATAAAGCTCGACATGAAAAACATAGGGTTTATCATCAGTTCCAAGTTGGAGGCCATGTATGGATTCACATCAGCAAGGAGAGATTAAAGGGTGAAGGCAAGAAACTCAAGCCCATTCGTTATGGACCCTTCACTATTTTGGAGAAAAGTGGTACCAATTCTTTTCGTCTAGAACTTCCACCTTATATGAAAATCATGGATCAAGATGAGGAAGTTTCAATACCTTCAGTTGATGAGTTTTATCCTGAGTACTTGAATGAGTTAAAGTAAGATATCATCCTGGAGAGAAGGAAGAGGAATTCACACACAGGTGATGTTGATTATCTTTGAGTAGGCTTAAAGGGCACACATCCAAGCAAAGCAAAGTGGATTGAGAAGGACAAGGTGAGGGAACTCTTCCCTCACTTATCTGTTGAATGATGAAAGCTTTTGGTGGTCCAAAAATCTCTCAGTAGGAAGGCGTGATCCAAAAATGATGTAGAGAATACTAAATATAGCTCAGAATTCGCAGAAGCAACTCAGGAAGCTCAAAATGGCCTCAGCAGACAGAGAAAAGGCAAAAATTCGAAGTCCTCAAAACTCATTGAAAGTTTCATCATCGTGAATATCATGTCGCAATATTTCCAACGATGTAAATGACTCATCAAACTAAGTTACGGATCAAAATATATTCGCGGTCAAAGTTTGGTCAACCTAGCCTCGTCAGCAGGGTATGAGTCAGCATCCGTACTGCTGACATCAACATCAATATGGATGACGTTAGCATCCATATAGTGTACTTGGCACATGCAAGAGGTGACATGTGTCATCATGGTGATGTGGCAACACCAGAGGCTTCCACGTGTCACTCATTTTTGGTTTTTTCGGGTCGATTTGTGGACCAATGAAAAAGCGCCACATGGCAGTACGTACATCCATGTGGCAGACTGTACGGTGACATGGTAGGCTGATATGGAAGCTGAGGTGGTAGACCATATGATTACATGGTAGGTGACTATACAGGTGGTTGGTGTAGCCCAATGGTTGGCTACCATATGGCCCAGTCATGGGCTACCACATGGCAGTGGGAAAATGCCCAATGAGGGCCCGAGATCCAAAATTCAAAAATAAAAAAAGGGAATACAAGTCCGCCAAATATGGCAAAACCCCGCCTATTCTGGTGCCCAACGGACATATCCAAACTACCTCCAAGTTGGCGGAACCACCAAACATATATATGCTTATAAGTTATAACAAACACCCAAAAGGGGAGGCCCATAGGCTCGACCCCGGGACCTCCCCCATTATATACGCCTTAACTATAGTTCTGCCAACCACTAGGCCAAATGACCCTGTTGTTAACATCGCCCACAAAATTTATATAAATTTTGAATCCACCAGTGCACGGGGGGAGGCGTGTGACGGTACGATCGAGCACGATTTACAATGTATTTTCTTGGCATTAATTGCAAGTTGCAAGGCATGGAAATCGAGACAAATTTTATCTTGGTCCTGGGAGTGCCAGAGTCAGATTGAGGCATGGAGATAGTCATTTTTGGGTTATTCGATGCCACGAATTAAATGGTGTTGTTTTTTTTCTAATCTGGGCAAAGCTTCTACAGATTAATTCCGGAATGAGGTATACTTATGTATTTTGCCAAATTCTTTTGTTGAGTTAATAAAAAGGCCTATCCATTTGAGAGCAAGACCCAGAGACGTAGTCCACCAGGGATGAACTCCATTATCAAGTTTTCATGTTCATATTTGATTCTTATGTCTCTTCATTATTGAGGTTTTCTTTCTTTAATGGTGCACTTTAATTTATGCTCATTTAATACAATTCTTTATAAGTCACTTCGATGAAACAATC
>JZKD02S1667773.1:39102-51804 GCA_000966675.3 Picea glauca
TTTCATTTGGTAATCAAGTACAAAAAGGGTACAAGTAACAAGGTAGTTGATATGATTTCTAGACCTCCTATTGTTGCTTCTATTATTTTGAAGAATGCTTCTTTATCTCATGATAGCTATGCGGAACAATATGCCATTGATGAAGATTTTAAAGAAGTATATGAGAAGCTAACCCATGGTGCACATGTAGAGAACTATTGTCTACAAGGAAAACTACTCTACAATCTTGGAAAGTTATGTATTTCTACAAGTCAACAAGTCCATGTAATACAAGAAGCTCACACTTCTCTTGTGTATGGGAATTTCGGGGTAGGAAAAACTATGGTTCATTTGCAAAGGTTTTGTTACTGGCCTCAAATGAAATCAATTCTAACTAAGTATGTAAAGGGGTGTGTGATGTGTTCTACTTGTAAGCCCGCTAATAGAAAACTGGGGATATACTCACCACTACATGTTCCATCCCATCCATGGGAAAGTATCTCCATGGATTTTGTAGGGGGTTTACCAATGTAGAAAATGGGTCATGAATATTTGTATGTTGTAGTGGATAGGTTCAACAAAATTTCTATATTAATTCCATGTAAAAAGTAGATCATTGTCGAGCAGACTATTAATCTCTTCTTTCAGTATGTTTGGGTTCACCTTGGGTTACCCACATCCATTATCTCGAATCGATATACTTGATTCCTTGGGGAGTTTTGGACAAGCTTGTGGAGAATGATGGACACCAAGTTGAAGAGGAGCATTGCTTTCCATCCACATACTGAAAAACATACAGAGGTGGTAAACCAAACAATGGTAATTTTTCTTATACGCTATTGTAGCAAGCATCCCAAAGTATGGGATGAACATATACCTTATGTACAACATGCTTACAACCGAGCCTTACATTCCTCCACTCGGTGTTCTCCTTTTGAGACATGTTTTAGGTACCTACCTAAAGTTCCTTTGGACTTGATGTATGGGAGAGATGTTGATTCAAACGAAGAAATAAATGAAGACAAAGCCTGCAAGTTCATCCAGAGGATCCAACAATTACAGAAAGCATTCAGGGAACAGTTGGAGAAAATTCAAGCACAGTATAAAGCTCGACATGAAAAACATAGGGTTGATCATCAATTCCAGGTTGGAGTCCATGTATGGCTTCACATCAGCAAGGAGAGATTAAAGGGTGAAGGCAAGAAACTCAAGCCCATTCGTTATGGACCTTTCATTATTTTGGAGAAAAGTGGTACCAATTCTTTTCATCTAGAGCTTCCACCTTATATGAAAATCATGGATCAAGATGAGGAAGTTTCAATACCTTCAGTTGACGAGTTTTATCCTGAGTACTTGGATGAGTTAAAGTAAGATATCATCCTGGAAAGAAGGAAGAGGAATTCACATACGGGTGATGTTGATTATCTTTGAGTAGGCTTAAAGGGCACACATCCAAGCAAAGAAAAGTGGATTGAGAAGGACAAGGTGAGGGAACTCTTCCCTCACTTATCTGTTGATTGACAAAAGCTTTTGGTGGTCCAAAAATCTCTCAGTAGGAAGGCGTGATCCAAAAATGATGTAGAGAATACTAAACATAGCTCAGAATTCGCAGAAGCAACTCAAGAAGATCAAAATGGCCTCAGCAGACAGAGAAAAGGAAAAAATTCAAAGTCCTCAAAACTCATTGAAAGTTTCATCATCATGAATATCACGTCACAATATTTCCAATGACGTAAACGACTCGTCAAACGAAGTTACACATCAAAATATATTCACGGTCAAAGTTTGGTCAATCTAGCTTAGTCAGCAGGGGATGAGTCACCATCCGTACTATTGACATCAACGTTAGTATGGATGATGTTAGCATCCGTATAGTGTACTTGGCACATGCAAGAGGTGACACATGTCATCATGGTGATGTGGAAGCACCAGAGGCTTCCACGTGTCACTCATTTTTGGTTTTTTCGTCTGATTTGTGGACCAATGAAAAAGTGCCACATGGCAGTATGTACATCCATGTGGCAGACCATATGGTGACATGGTAGGCTGATATGGAAGCTGAGGTGGCAGACCATATGATTACGTGGTAGGTGACTATACAGGTGGTTGGTGTGGCCCAATGGTTGGCTGCCACATGGCCCAGTCATGGGCTACCACATGGCAGTGGGAAAATGCCCAATGAGGGCCTGAGATCCAAAATTCTAAAATAAAAAAAGGGAATACGAGTCTGCCAAATATGGCAGAACCCCGCCAATTCTGGTGCCCAACGGACATATCCAAACTACCTCCAAGTTGGCGGAACCACCAAACATATATATGCTTATAAGTTATAACAAACACCCAAAAGGGGAGGCCCGCAGACTCGACCCCGGGACCTCCCCCATTATATACGCCTTAACTATAGTTCCGCCAACCACTAGGCCAAATGAACCTATTGTTAATATCGCCCACAAAATTTATTTAAATTTTGAATCCACCAGTGCACGGGGAGAGGCGTGTGATGGTACGACCGAGCACGATTTACAAGATATTTTCTTGGCATTAATTGCAAGTTGCAGGGCATGGAAATCGAGACAAATTTTATCTTGGGCCTAGGAGTGCCAGAGTTAGATTGAGGCATGGAGACAGTCATTTTTGGGCAATTCGATGCCACAAATTCAATGGTGTTGTTTTTTTTCTGATCTGGGCAAAGCTTCTACAGATTAATTCCAGAATGAGGTATACTTATGTATTTTGCCAAATTCTTTTGTTGAGTTAATAAAAAGGCCTACCCATTTGAGAGAAATACCCAGAGACGTAGTCCACCAAGGATGAACTCCTTTATCAAGTTTTCGTGTTCATATTTGATTCTTATGTCTCTTCATTATTGAGGTTTTCTTTCTTTAATGGTGCACTTTAATTTATGCTCATTTAATACAATTCTTTATAAGTCACTTCGATGAAACAATCCTAGATCAATGATAGAGTCAAAAGGGGAGAAGTGGTTCTTCAGTATATCTCTGCATATGAGAAGATAGCATATATTTTGGTAAAGCCTCTACCCAAGATGAAAATTTTGTGTACTTAAGGGACAAGCTAGGGCTCGTGGAGACGACTTCCTTGTTGAAAAAGGAAGTGATTACTCCCAGGTTAGGAGAGATCACTTATATGTTATTGATTTATGGACAATCATTTTCCAATTCGGAAAAAGATCTAGGTTGGGAAGTTCCTTTCCAGTCTAGAAAGTGGTTCGATATTTCTAACAGACAGTCATTTTCTAGTTCGTAAAATTGTCCATATCGGACAGTAATTTTCGTAATGAAAATGGTCTGATGGATCGTTGATGTACCATAGACAGTGATTCCCCTTATGGCCAGTGTGGGGGAATGGTCTAGGATATTCATTCTTCTTGGAATTCACTCTGAGTAGTGGTCAAGTAGAATGGTCCACCTCACTAGTCAATCATTCTTTCAAATTTCAAAGTTGTGAGAAGTTTCGAAGAATGGTTTTCTTTGGAGGTTGGTGCAGGACATTAATTTCCATAGGAAATGGTCCGAACAATCATTCATTAGGGCAGACTCGTTCTCTCCAGGTTTCACTATGATTAGTGCCGAAGGAATGGCCCGGTTAGGTGAATGGTCCAGGTTCAACAATCAAGGGCAAGCATTCCCTAGGTTAGACTCATTCTCTCTAGGCTGCACTATGATTAGTGCCGGAGAAATGGCCTAGGTAGGTGAATGGTCCAGGCTAAAAAATCAGGGACAATTATTCTTCTATGCTTGGGAAGAATAGTCTAGATAGCCCATGGATGATGTTTTACTTTCTGAGGGTAGATGCTCTTCCAAGTATCACATATGTGAGTGGAAGAATGGCCCAGATGACTCAATTTGTATCATGATATTGTTATGCAAGTTGATATCAAATGATATGATTGTTGTAGAGATTGTATGTCTCTGGACAATAGTTGTATGCTATTGTGGTGGATGTGATCCATTGGTAGTGATTGTATGTCAATAGCTAGTAGTAGTGTGCTACTGAGAGTGGTTGTGTACCATTGGATAGTAGTTATATACTACTATAAATAGACATAGTTGTGTTCTATTGGATGACATTGTTCTTATTTCCATGGAGACTATCTAGTTGGATAGTGATTATTGTGCTCATGATTTGATCATGAGATAGACTGTGTGGCTATGATGATACTATAGTTTGAATGGTCTATTTGTTATCAAGACCATTCAAGTGAAGTAGAGAAGTATAAATAGAGGGCGCTAGAGCTCATTTGTCACTCTCACTCTCACAATTGCATAAGACAAGTGGTGCGCAATTTTGGAGAGGGAGTGTCGTTGCAGCTGCTGCAATTGGTATTTTGGTTTTTGGTTGGACTTTCTCTTAGTTATGGTTTGCAATTTTTGCTTTGTCTTTGGTTATTCTTTCTTGGTGTTCTAGCCTTGGAGAAAGGTGCGCTACCTTGGTTGGTTATTATATTTCTTACAGAATTATCCTTTCTGTCAAAGTTAAGGTGATCGGGGGTGGCCTTTGTGTCTATTGTTGGGTGGCAATATTGTTATATTGTCTATGGTGAAACGAGCACACCTACTTTTCTAATAGATAGAACATGTGTTAGTAATGGAAGGAACCTCGGGAAGAAGAATGGAATAAAGAGTGGCATCCAAGGAAGAGGAAAAATAGATAAGAAAGTACCATAAGAGGGTAATGTGTTCATACCAATGGATAAAAGACATTACAATGAGAAGTCACATCCAAAGAAATTTTTGATTGGATAACAAAAGAAAGCATGGTCATCAAGACACAAGATGGTGTGCCACTTGATGACATTTTCTGGTTGTTTCAAGGAGGAAATTTGGGAGTAGCGAACATGGTACAACTCAAAGGTAGTGGAGCAGATCAAGAATGGTCACCACCCCATGCACATCTTGAGGAAATTGATTTAATTATTAATGTTTCTTCTAGTTTTAATTTAAAATCACCTTCTAACATTAGTTTAGAATAACAGTGGTGGAAAAGAAAGTGCAATTGGGAGTACTAGTAGCGATGTAAGTGTAGTAGTGTGTTACAGAATAATTCCCATGTAGACAGGTGAATATTCCCTTGGATTCTAGACCAATAATACCAAGACAGAAAAACAAAAGGGGACACTAACATCCCTTTGAATTCAGTTTAACTAATCATAAAGAGAGAGAGGGAGAAAAAGTGTGATGCACCTTGTTTTGAAGTTTGTCCTTGCTTCTTCCAATATGAGTTCAATCTACAAACTCTTTAGAACAACTTGACACCTGCAATGTAATGGAAAACAAAGGGAAACAAAGATCTCCTACTCTACAAGATTAGATTAAACAAATCCATCTACAAATATTGAAAGAATAATAGACAAGAACATGCAATAATACACAAGCTTGAAGGGAATAGGCCAAGTATATTGATGAGAACTTTAAAGAGATACTTACAATCATGGATGATGTTGCAGTAGATTCTCCAAGTCCTCCTCGTCCAACCCCTTGCTCGAAAGATCCACGATCAGAATGACAATGCTTTTGCTGATTATTTCCCTCCTTCATTTACCATGAGAATGCATTCATTTATAGGCTTTGAGAGGCTCAACCACCTTGGTTATATTTGGGATTAGCTGAGTATATGACTCCATCAACTGTGATATCTCCCTTATATGCAGCCTAAGGGTTAGATTCGAGCAAAACCAACTCGATCCATCCATAGTTGTCCTTAGAGAAAAAGGGGATTTCTTTCCAAGATGTTCTCAACCAACTCAACACTCCCTTATAACGGGCAACAGAGCACTACAACGCTTCCTTCTAGATATACAGAGAGTGCTAGCGCTCCTTTCCTATGAGAAGGGGAGCGTTGATTTTCCAAAAAAAATCAAGATGACCAATTATCATAGAAAACACTTTGTTTCGACTGTCAAATGATGGGGCTTCTTCTTCTAACATGTTTTAGGGGTCATATCAAGTGTTCTCATGGTGGCGTTCACGATGCAACACTTACATGATGAAAATGTGACACTTGCGAGAAAAGTGTGATACTTACGACAATGAAAATGTGACATTATCGAAGTGAGGAATCTTTATGTGTAACATAGTGAGCTTTGGTTCTATTTAAAGTGGAGTCACTAGTCTAGTTAGTAAACTAGGTCCACAAGGTTTCATTTTTGTGAATGATCAGACCAATATTATGGCTAGAGTTGAAAACATTAAAACAACAATGAAGGGCCTTGATGTTGGAAAATACAACCATGCCCCCCTTCCTTTTTCCATAAGAATGGGTAGGCCCTATGTGATTTCTCAAGAAAAGGTGACAGTGATTCTAAGAAACATTGCTTCTTATTTGAATCAATTTCGAGAGCGAAGAAGATCATGGATCTAGAGTCTAAATTAGTAGAGTTCAAACCCACATTGCAAGAGAGGGATATATATTGTGTTGCATTAAGTTTATATAGACTAACTCCCAATATGAAACTAATACCCTAAATGAGGTGAAAGTGGGATTCATATTTGAGTTTTAGAGGTCGAACTCATAGCAATAGAGTTGCATTGAGAGGAAAGAAATGAAGACAAGCATTGGAAAGATTTCTTGGGTATATGATCATTGGTTTCATGACTTATTCAATTGGATATCTAACCCAATCAATGAGAACTAGCATAAGGATTTGTTTATTCAGGGTCTTCTACCCCTAACTAGAGTGCCACTAATGCAACAAAAGTGGAGTATCCATTGGGAGGCCTTGGCCCAAGCTATGAATATTGAGTCAATGCATGGGTATCTGGTAGCAATTAGAATGGGTGTTGGGCTATGCCATAAAATATCGCATTGCTTGATCTTGCATAATTCTATTCATAGTTGTTGGCCTTAACAAAGAAAAACCAAGAGATGAACTCATCCAAGGAAATAAGGGAACAAGGATGGTGTATCATATGAAATACATAGGGCCACTAGAAAATACTTTTCCCTTGCCAAGATCTGGGGTTGTGTCTCCTAACATGAGACCACCACCTACTAGATTCTCAAGCAAATGATGAATGAATATTATGAAATTTGTAGAACCTATTGTCACCCCTAAAACTTTTCCCAATGCTACAAAAGTACATGTCTGCCCAACTATCATTCTCTACAACTTCTACAAGGTGGATACTCACTCTATAGAGAATTTTCATGCCCTACGGGTATCTAGAAAGTAGTTTGAGAGGAATTCCTTTCAGGTGGAGGAGAAAAACTTTGGAATTGTTCAAGAAGGGGGTCATGGAAATGGATATAGAGGTAGATATGGAGGAGGATACCAAGGAGGAAGGAATGGAAGCCACACAGGTCTAATAATATCATGTTACAGTTGTGATGATATAATACATATCTCCCAATATTTTCCACACCCAAGGAGAGATGTGGCTACAACAGGGCCATGTGTCATTCAATAGGGGACTGTCCAAATCTAATATCCAAATGGGAGATGAGTCTGAGATAGTATATGCTAACCTCATGAACTATGAACCTTGATATACTCTAAATAAGGGGAATATATCACACTAGTGCTAATGGCGACCACCAAAATCCTCCCCACATAATGAAATTTGCTCCTGCAAATATGGATTTTGATGCAGTGCAATAGAAGGATTATTATAAAAAAATACCTAGAAGATTTACATGAAGTCACTGCTATGGTAGGGAATGATGCAAACAACATCTCAACATCCTTGAAATCCCTTAACCACCTATGGCTAAGAATAATAATACATGGACCACAATAAGGAGCCATCGGAGAAGGTGCCCTAGCAAAGGTAATTCATGACTTCTTCTATTCTCTCATTAAAATTATGGATCATGAAGGTTTAATGAGGTTTCAATCCATGTTTGATAAGGAGGTTTCAATGCATGTTGATATAGCTACTTTAACCATTCATTCTTAAGCTAATGATCAATAGAAAAGTAAAGCATTCATTAACAATCACACAAAACACAAGGTTTACCATGTTTCACCCCCTCCTCGGGCTATGTCCAAAAATATTTGGCTTCTCTGCTCTTTTATTTATTCTGTTGTAAAATCTTACGCTACGTTCATTGCATATTCAATAATGCAATCAAAATGAGGGTAGGAACTCTCTGTGAGGATGACTAGATCACACTAGGCTCCTCATCCTGTGACCTAACCCTGAAAGACTAACTTATTCGACTCTACCACAAAATTTGTTACAAATCAATCGCTTCTTGACCATCTAACTCTCAATACTTAACTGGAATCTCCCCACCTAGACCTCCTAGGTCCTTATTTATACTACTTTATAGGCTTATATCCATTACAATATTTTTCAAAAACCCTAACCCTATCACGGTTAGGCTTGTCTGCTTGTGTGCCACGTTGTTTTTCCTTTTGCATGCTGCTTTTCCTTCTTTTTCTGCATGTTGCTTTCTTGCCACATGTTGCGCGTGCTCCAAAATTAGGTATTTCTTTCCAAAAATAGGTTTTTCCCAAAATAGATCTCTCTCTCAAAGATAGGTCTACGCAAAAAATAAACTTTTTTCCCAAAATATACCTATGCCCAACAGGCCCCGAACACTGACATGTGACTTATCCCGAGCCACTCAGGTGGTGTGTGCTCCATGTACAACCTTTTCCAAGCTATGGAACTTCTCTGCTAGTTCCTTTCCTTTTTCCTTCACCTGTACAACTTTTTCTGTTAGCGCCTTGAATATATGCATTGTTATCTGTTCCTATAGTAATGTTGCACTCTCTGAATGTGCATGTTCCATGCTTGTCTTCTCTTCCTCCAGTTGTGCAATTATTTGTGTTGCTTGTTCCTAGAGGGGCTCCAACTGGGCTTGTATTTATATCTTATTCACCTACGATGTATTTAACTTTGTTTGTAGAGTCTTCATTTCCTGGGTGCCCTTCAAGTGATCCATAATTCTCATGGTTTTATGTTGTTTCTTTAAATATTGTATGGCAACGCTGATTTTCTCCTCTCGTTGGTCCAACTATTGGACCTTTTCATCCTCTTCCAAAATGGTCCAAATCTGCCAGTTCTATCGAACAGTTTTGTGACTTCCTTTTCTTCATTTTCCATCTCCTCTATCTGAAGTGTGGATTGTTGTTATCTCTATTATCAAACCTCAGGAGGATTCGTAGGATTAAGTCTTTCTTTTAGCTCCTTGATTTCATCCCTATATCCCTCAATCATCTATGAAATGTTTTTTATCTTTTCTTCTGCACTCTTCTCTGGTGATTGTGAACTATCTGGGATGTGGTTCTATACCATTGTTAGCCCCTTATCTAGCTTGTCACTGCGTTCTTTATCCTCCTCCTTCTTCGAGGTCAATTGGTCACAGGTGACTTGTAACATTTATGAGACTCCCCTACCCACCTCCAAGTTAGTGGCATCCACGCGGGCTCTGGATTGTACTTCTTGCATTATACTAGCTTGAAGTCCATATAGTTCCTTGGTGGGTATCTACGCCATGACTACCTCAAATTGGTCAGTTTCCCCCATGGGTTTTTGCATCGTCTCTTGATCCATTCAGACCATTTGTTGTGTGACTGCGAATGTATCCCTGCCTTGAACTACTAGTTGAACTGTATCATCTCCTTTCTACACAAGGGGTCATTGTGTCTTTTCATGTTGTTGCGTTGTGGCCTGTGGTATTGCATGTCTCTGTAATTGTTGTAGATTTTCATGGAATCTTATGAGTTTTTCCATGATCTTTTCTCTTTTTGCCTCTGTAGCGTGGACCACCTCTTCCCCCCTATCCTGGACCTTGTCTGCGACGAAATCAACATCATCCTCTATTAAGGTGATGATTGAGTCTTCCTTGTTATACTTCATCTTTTTCTGTGCCTCCTCTACCTGCATTGTCTTCCTTTTTTTCTGTGAGGGTTGCACCCCACTCGTTGTGACATGTACCCTTTCCTCGTCAACCTGAGATGTTTCCCCCTTTTTTGCATCCTGCTAACTATCTGTTCTGGTCAATGTTACTATCCTCCTTGGTCTTTTTGGCACTGTGCTACTTCTTGATGCCCGGGTGTGTGTTACATCCTTCCTAGTGTTATCAGTTGGGATTTTTGTTTTTGTTGAGGGACCTACTTCAGCCTACCCCTTGGGCTTGGTGGATTTTGTTGTGGATGGATTTGTTGTTGGTTTTTCTATTGGAATCTTCCACTACACTGACCAGTCTTTGATTATCCATTCACTCTCTTCCCCCATGATGCATTATTGCATCTCCAACCATGTCTTCTTTGGATCCCTTGCGGCCTGGATCCACATGTGGTTCCTATATGCCTTAAAAATTTCTATCCCTTCAGTTCCCTAGACCACCTCCATAGGAATGTGCTACACATTGGTTATGCGTTGTTGTATCTCTTCTAGCAGCATCACAAATACTATGTTATTTTCTTGTTGATTCTTATTGTCCTTGGCTTGCTAGAGGGACTCATATTTGGCTGCATAGCACTTTCCTTTCCTATCCAAAAAGGATGACAACTTTGGCTCCTACCATCCTGCTAAATCTATGAGAATTATGAGCCATGAATAATGGAAATCAGTTCCATTATCCTGCGCATCTCTACAGTCGATCAACAATTGGTTCAAGTGGTACGATGCCCAACTGAATATTACTCCCTTCATGCACTATGCGGCTACTACGATGACTCTTGTTGGAGCCTCTTCTTTCCTAAACTTCCTCAACAGCTTGAAATCCATGAGCTTGTTGGTGAACCTTATTGCATTGTCATTTATATCTTTGAGCACAATGCCCTTGTTTCTCCTGCTGGTGCCAAATTGTGTTTTTACCAGCTCATCGATCTCCTTCTCACGTGCCTTGTTGTCCAAGTACTCCTCTGGTTGTGTGCCTACTGTAGGTAATCTCATAATCTTGGTGGTCAATGCCAAATCAAGTTGTATTGGCCTATCCATCCAAAGGATGCCGCCATGTACCCTGGCTAGCAATTATTTGACGCAAAGCCCAACATTTTTACCACGCCTGAAGTGCGGTATGTCCAGGAGGTTCATTATCCTGGAGTTGTAAAGCGTTGGTATCCACTACGTAGGCTCCATTATTAGTTTTCCTAGGGGTCCAATTTCCCCTATGTTTTCTAGGTAGGCTTCCTCGGCCAAATATGGGAATTTTTTCGTATCGCGCACATCGTCGTCCGAGTACCTAAGTTTCGGTACTTTTCCGATCATGTCATCCATAGTGACCACTACATCTGGGAGGTAGGGAAGTGTAATGTATGTGGTGTTTTGCGCCTTTCTTTTCTTCCCAACAGTAGATGGGCTCACCTCTGTTGTTTCTGCGTCATCTTCTTCCCCTTTGGAGTTTGGCTAGTTGTTGATTTCCTCGACCAACACCTCCTCTCCTTCACGACCCTATTGCTGACCTGACATTTCGTCAGGTTTAGCGGGTGTTTCAAGATTAGGGTTTGGAATATCATCTCGAGTCCCGGAACTCTACTCTACTTCCCCTTGTTCCATTGTCGATGTTTCCTCCTCAGCCTGTGTCAAGATGATTGATTATGTCTTAGAAGTAGTGACATCTTCGAGCTTGACGACGTTCTCAAGATCCCTAATCCTTTCCTTCCTCCTTTGGCCCTATCGATTAACCCGTACGTACTGGCCTAAAGCGCCAAACTTTGGTCGTATCATCTTTTATCCAATTCGAACCCTCGCTCTCTTCTTCGCACAATTATATATAGGGCACGCACTTGTATCTTTCTTTGTGTTCCAAAATCACTAAGTGTCGAACTAACACGTGCTTTATTCACTTTATAGACCCGGTTGTAATTGTTTTTCACTTTTTCTGTGCATTTGTGTCGAGTCCAATTTTGGGTACGCATTGTCTTTCTATGTTGTCATAGTAATTGTTACGCGCAACTTTTTTCCCATTTTCATGTTGTCCAGTCAAATTCTACCTTTTTTTTTGTTTTTCTTCTTTTTCTATTTTTGTATTCCTTTTTCTTATTTTTCCACTTTTCATTTATTTTTATCAGTTTTATTTCCTAATATCTACTATAGTACACTATATACATGACTTTCTTACTGCGTTGTAACTTTTAAGACTTAGTAGGTCAATTGTCCTTGTATAATTTCAATTGACTATCGTTGATCATTCCTTTCAGTTCTATTCCTCTCAAGTCCTTTAGCTGCACAGATCCCCCATTTGTGATAGTATTTACTTCATATGGCCCTAACCAATACATTCTAAACTTACTAGGGTGTTGCAAAAAATTGTTTTCATAGAGAAGAACTAGGTCTCCCTCCTTAAAGCTCTTTGTTTTAATATGTCTGTCATGCTAGGGTTTGTCCCTTGCTTTATGTACTTCCTGATGAAATACTTTTAGAATATTATCCTCTTCCATGTCCATTAATTGACTTAACCTCTCCTATATTGTGCCTCTTTCTGTCATGTTGGTAATTGTTGCTAGCGCAGACTAGGTACCATAAATTATAATGGCACCATTGCTTCCTATCCATACACCAATATGCATGGTGTATTTCCTGTTAACTTCTTGCATGTGGTCCTGTATGTCCATAGTACTACTAGTATTTTCAAGTCCCAATCATCCATTTTAACATTGCATATATGTTAGCAATATTTCTTGTAAGGGGGGCTAGAACACAAAAGAAGGGGTTAAAAACCCACTTGTCCAAAGTTTCGGGCGACAATGCGCCTGTGGTAAGTAGCGAGAAAGCCCGATCGGTCCATATTTATGTGCCCAGATCAACG
>JZKD02S1667773.1:85751-100258 GCA_000966675.3 Picea glauca
TTCTAGATGTCTATGGCATGAATCCCAAAAGGGGTTCTAGATGTCATTAGGAACCTATGCTATAGATACATTTGATTTGGAGACAATGAGAAAAGAGGCTTTGCTCTGGCCTCATGGAAGAAACTAGCCCTTCCAAAAGTAAATGGAGGATGGGGTTTAAACAAACCATTCCTCTTCTCAAAATCACTAGTATCAAAAAATGTGTGGAGGTTAATTCAAAGCACTAGTCTATGGGTTCAATTAATTAAATCCAAATACATTGCACTAGATAAAATGGAGGAATGGGTTAAGAAACATATAAAGAGAGTACAAAATGTTTCAATGATGTGGAAAGTGCTAAAATTTCCTTTCCATTTGGTGGGAAATTGGTTGGTATGGCAAGTTGGAAAAGGGGAATTTGGTTGGCTAGGAACCTGAAACTGTTTGAAGGCAAAGAGACTCTACCATTAAAATGTGATGTACTGGATTTAAACATACTAAATGCATTCCCACAACCTTAGGAGAAACAATCATCTCTTGGTAATTTAGAAGAGATAATATATATGAACTTCCCATGGGCATATTTTGATGGTGCCTCTTAGGGGACCCCTCCTAGGGGTGGAGCATGAAGAATTTTGTTTTTATCACAAAATCATAATTTAAAATTCAATGATATTGGGCCAGATCCAAATAACTTTTATGAGTTGATGACCCTCAAATTGGTTTTAAAACTGACTCAAGAATCACAAGTTTCTCATCTTCAAATATATAGTAATTAGCTTCTTGTTACATAGTGGATGCACAAGGAAATACCATTGAAAAACTTTACTTTACATCCCCTATTTAATGAAGTACAATCATTATTACCAACTTTCTCACAAATATCTTTTTCATGTATCTACAAGGAGAAGAGCATGTAACAGATGAACTCTCCAAGGCTGGAATAGAGATGGATCAAGGAATTTAATTGGTATTAATTCAAAAAAAAAGGGAACACTTTGGATTATGAGCATGAGTCTTGTATTTAATTCTATTTATTTTCTTATCTTTTCTGTTTAATGTTAAGAAAACAATGTTGGAAGATATATTCTACCACTGTATTCCTCTATAGTTTTTGAGATGATGACAAAGTACTTTTTATAAAAATAAAAAAAATTTAACATTGTATACAAAGTAAAATAAGATGGCTTATGAAAAAAACTATATCCAAGGTAAAAAAATGCTATTTTGAATGCATAGCACATTTACTAATTTTATTTTATAAATAAAATTATACACTTTTTTCTATTTAAAAAAAGCAAAAAAGCAAAAATAAATTTCTCTTTGCAAAGAATCTATATCTTATGAATATTATCTCTTACCCAAAAAAAACTGAATGTTTAAAATTTAAAAATTACTAATTTATTTTTAATTATGAAAAAATTAATTTAATATATATATTTTTGGAAATAAAAGAGAACATTATAAAGATTGATTTGATAGAAAAAATTTAAACTAATACAACACAAACTAATTTGACTGGTAAATAGAAAGTGTACTCCATACTTTGGACGAAAACTCATAATATATTAAAATTTCACGTAATTATTGTTCACAAACTCATAATAAATGAAAAGTATACCCGGACAAAATCTAATAATATATTAAAATTTGATGCGAGACTTGTTTACAAACTCATAATAATGTGATTATTGTTGAAAAGTTAATCACCTAATAATATATTATTTTATTTAATAATATTATTTTATTTGGTTATAATGAATGACACTTATTTAGAAATATTCATTTATATAATATTATTTTATTTAGTATTTAATTTTTGGATTAATGAAGGACACTACTTATAAGGATCAAAATAACTTATTTTTTTTTATTGACATTCCAAATAATAATTATGGATTTCTTGATTTTGTTATATGTTTTAAGTTTTTTTATTTTTATTTTACTAGTAATTATTATTAGAATCCACAATTAAAGAGATTACACTTTTATATTGTTTAAATTGAGTTTTTGATTATCTAAATAAATTTAATATTTTCAAAAACTCTAAAACACTACAAATATATAATTTCAATTATTAAAATATACCATTCCAATTATTTTTTAAATTTCTAACCCAAATTTAAATAAAATTAATTAAAAAACATTATTAAAAACTTAGAAAATACTACATTACTCCTTTTAATAAATAAATAATTTGAATGAAACTTTATTTTCACTTTCAATGATCAACAAACTTTATTCTAGAAAATATGTCCCAACACATGTTTGGTTCGTCTCTTATCTTTTACTCTAAGATTAATGAATGATAAGTAAGTAATGCAATTATTATAAATTTTTATGGAATTGAGAATATCTTTTTTTCGGCAATATTAATTTAATTTAGATGTGTGGGCGCAAGTTACTAGATCATATGATATTTAATTCTTATATTTATTATATTATAGATTTTATTGTAGGTAGATGAGGTAATATAATAATTTAGCTTATAGAGTAAGTTAATATATGAATAATTTTTTTAATAAGATAAAATTTTATTTTGATTAATATTAATTAAGATAAATTATAAAGAAAAAAATTTAAAAATATATAAAAAAGAGAAAATGCTCATAATAAAGTAAAAACATTGAAAAATTATGAAAAAAAAAAAAATCATAGACAATTTTAATAGAAGTGGAGATCAATATAAAAAACTTCTAAAATTTAATATACCATGAATTAAAAAAACATGTAATAACATAATTAAGAATAGCTTTATACCAGTTGAGATGTGAAACCAGGGAGATAGAAATCCAACAATGCTTTTTTTTTATATGTGCAACATAAGCATATACTATATAGAGGTTGAATTTGCATATGAGAAAATGGGAATCTACATTTTAGTAGAATCTAGTGAGAGTTACAACAAATTCCATTAAGAAAATGATATGGGAAATAAGCATATGCTTAAGAGTACAATCAACATGACAACCAACCCCAATACACGTTGAAGGAGATCAAATCCAAATGAATATACTAAGTCCATAGTTTGAATCCTACCATTATATCACAAACTTTAGTTATCATAATTTTTTTAATTTTTTTTTTAAATAATACATGAAATATAAAATTCAATACATCACATCATTATTCAATATAATAAATAATTTATTAAAATATATTTATCCATCAAATAATTTTTTATTTCTTTGAACTAATTAACAATGTATACAAACAACTAATTTAATAAGGTGTTCAAATCTCTCCTTGTTACATTCATGGCATCAATGACTACTTATTCAAAATTATGGCTAAAAAGAACATTAAAACTCTCTTTAAACTTCATAAAACCCTTAAACATGACACTTAACTCTCTCAAGGTGTCTATCAAATTACCTACTCTTGTGACAACTCCTACATTGGTCAAAGTAGCCATTCAATCCAAACTAGTTTTGAATAACATATTGCCGAAACCTTTCATAAATGCCTTTCAAAATTCGATACTAAAATCCTAGCATCTACCCCTCATTGTTCTTGCCTCATCATTAGAGAAACCAATGAAATTGATGAACATCCCAACAATTTCAATAGAGAAGATGGCTATAAACTAAGCCAATCCTGGAAGTCTATAATCCCTCATAATTAGAGAGACCAATGAAATTGATGAACATACCAACAATTTCAATAGAGAAGATGGTTGTAAACTAAGCTAATCCTGGAAGTCTATAATCATATACCAAAATCCTAGCCCCCTCATTGCTCTTGCTTCATCATTAGAGAAACTAGTCAAATTGATTAATATCCCAACAATTGCAATAGAGAATATGGCTATAAACTAAGGCAATCCTGGAAATCTATAATCCGATACCAAAATCCTAGCATCTTCCCCTCATTGCTCTTGTCTCATCATTATAGAAACCAACCAAATTAATCAACATTCCAACAATTTCAATAAAAAAGATGGCTATAAACTAAACCACTCATGAAAGTCTATAATGCACCAACTTTGTCAATAAAATTCATCCTCACCTCTCATTGCTCCAAGAGGTTAAAATAATAATAATAAGTTAAAAATTACAAAAAATTAAAATTTATGTCTACTCAACACTCATATATATATATATATATATATATATATATATATATAATTATATTTATTAACTTTGTAAATATAATTAATTAATATTTATAATAATAATAAATAAAAAACAATTATATATATATATATATATATATATATATATATATATATATATAAACCAATTTAGATCCATCTTAACAGTGGATTTATTAAGTGTCTAGAGGGATCAAATACGTTGAGGTGCAAACCTTTAACTTTTCTTCAAGTTTTGTACTCTAAAAAATGTTTGCACCTAGAAAGATTTGATACCTTTGGACTCTTGATAAATCCAAAATTAAGATGAATCTAGGCTAGTTTATCCACTTTGATTCTACAATTATTCTTATTCAACCTTCCAAACTTATCTCAATTTCCCTTTTAAACCTTTTCTTATTCCTTTTTAATTTATTTTAATTCATTTTCTAAAAATTCTCTTTTTATAAAAGATTCCCACTTTTATTTCTTCTTACACTTTATTCTTAATTTTAATTATGCCGAAAGGCGTACACCTATTGACAATGGGCAGATTTAATAGGGGTTTAGTGCTTAATAAGTTTTCTATGGACAAGATTAAATATGGCTGGAATATTCTTAGTAGTCACACAAAATAAATGGTTGTGATTTCAATCATTAACTTCCTAGCTATTATAAAGTCATTTGTTTATGTGTTTACTTTTTTACATTTACCTAATCATATTTAAAAATTACTTTGATAGCTAACTAATTGCCACGTAAGTGATTAATATAAATTAAAATATTAACACCAGATAAATGAAGCGCAATCGTTTATTTGTTAATCAATAATAAAATTTAATAAATTCTTTACCAGTCGATACCTTTCGGCGTTCTCCAGTTGTTGTATTAGCGGTTGTGCTAGTTTTAGATATTTTATTCTCAGTTGTTATTCTTAATAGTTAACTAGCTTATATCCATCTTAACTCGAGATTTATTAAGTGTCTAGAGGGATCAAATACCTTGAGGTGCAAACTTTTAACATTTCTTCAAATTTTGTACTTTAAAAAATGTTTGCATCTTGAGAGATTTGATCCCTCTGGTTGATCCCTCTAGACTTGTGGAAATCAACATTTGAGGTTGTGTTGGGAAGCATTATCATTTTAACGTCCATTACTTTGACAAAATAAAGACTCGTGGTTGTATGGAAATCTCTTCTTCGGAGAGAGAAGGTAAACCATAAATCAAGATGACCATTGGTTTCGGATAATTACATCATGTGTGATGTCTATACCCAAAGTGGTTTTTAAAAACAATGTGTATCATACACACTGTATTATGCCTATGTCAATATCAAAAGTGTTTTTTTTTTTAATTATGGAAATTAATTTTTATGGATATTATATTCATTTTTTGGATATGGAGAAATCGGTTTTTATACATTAAAAAAGGAAAAGAAATGATATAAATTTTATACATAAAATTATAGTCAATTTAATGGTTAAGAACATGTGTTTTTTTAGGGTATGTATATTTTTATAGACTTTAGTAGTCAAATCACTATAAAGAGGAGATTGTTTGTCCCATAAACAAAGGGATCTCATACAAGAATTTGGTGTCTCCCTTGATTAACAAATTAAATAACTACATACATACATGTAAGTGACAACATCTAAAAAACCTGAGAGATCAAAATTTTTAAGGTGTAATTTTTTTATCACTTATTAATTCTTTCATATCAAATGAATAAAAAAATTTACACTTTGCCCCGGATGGGGTGCCACGCGGCCATGTGGAGACAGCTGGAGGCGCACTCGGCCTAGGCTTAAATGCCGAGGGCCGCCACCCACAAGCCAACATTAACGATGGGGGACGGCCTCTGCAGCAGACTTAAGTTGATGGTACGCCCCCCTCGCGCGTTCATTTACAGTGCACTCGGGACGGGAGAGGTTAAGTGTTGGCAAATGGTTTCGGCTTCTGGTTATATGAATTCTTTCACGACAGGACAGAGCAGGGTTGCACCTGCCTCGGCTCCAATTCTTGCTGGATTGCTATGGTGCAGCCCAGCTCCTTTCATGCTCAGACTCTCAGCATTTTCGGTGGGTCCTTTTACGTTTGATTCAAATCAGGTTAAGCCTACCTACGCCCTGCAAATCAATTCAATTGTGTCTTGGCTCACCTATCTTTTACTGTACTCGCTCCACTCGCTCCCCATGGCTAGGAAAAGAGGCAGACCACGCCGTGGCGCGGCCTGGGATGCTCGCAAAGCTCAAAGGTGTCGGAGAGAGCAGCTGGAGCGGGCCTTGGCTCTGGCGACCTCCATCATCAGGAAAAAAGCAAAGGAAGAGAAGCGGGCGCTCCTCGCCACCATAGCCGAACCACGCGCCGGTTGCAGCCGAGACGAGCAGGATGCTGGTTTGGAGGAGGTTTTTCCACCCTGCGTTGTGGTGGAAGACCCGACCATGGAGGACTTGACGCTTGTGGAAAGGACTGAGGCAACTCTTCAGGAGAAGTGCACCCCCACTCCGGTTCAGGACGACTACATCCCCGACTGTATTGTGGAAGAAATTCCATGGCCTGGTGATGACAATGTTAGCAGCCATGATTCTCAGGCGAAGGAAGCAGGAGTGGTGGGCGCAAAGGTGGTTGGGGAGCAGCGAGAGTGTGAAGTTGGTGTGGACGCGGCGACGGACACGGTGGATCCGAGTGGCAACTTGCATGGGTCTTTTCTCCGGAATGAGCACCTGGCTCTTGTGTTTGACCTTCGTGGCCACTTGTCTGATTTGGAGTTCCGGGTATGCACCATGGGACAGAGTATGGACATGCTCCTTGACGCTTTCTCCAACGCGCCAGCTAAGCGGAAATGCCCCCTCTGCGCGCAAGCGTTTGCCATCCCGGCTGGGTTCATGTGGCAGAAGGACGAGGACGATAGGCCACCTGGCACATAGGTTTTTATGCTCTTGGTTCCTAGTCTACTTTGTTACTATTTTATGTATATTTGGACTGTAGGCATCTGTCTTGGTTTCCTTCGGGCAGGACAAATGCTACAATGTTTAAGTTCTATTTTGCTACTTGGTTTTACATCTTATCATGCTACTCTGTTTTACCTATGTTGGTTTCCGATTATCAGCAACATTTCTGGTAACTCCAGGCATACTTCTCTGTACATTTTGCAAAAGCTTTTTGCCTCTATAATATAGCAGGGTCTACCTTTTTTATTTAAAAAAAAAAAAAAAATTTACACTTTAAAAAATGTGATCCCTCCTAATTGTTGATAAATCCAAATTTAAAATAAATCTATATTAATTTAAACATATTACAAATTCATAATATATAATAGAATTTTATTAATTTTTTTATAAATTAAAAAACAAAATATTTTAAATTAATGAATATCAAATATTAATTATTATTATTATGAAAAATAAAAACATAAACATAAATGTTTTTTTTATATATATTATTTAATATATATTAACAAATATCCAATTCTACATATTTAAACATTTCAACAAATTTACCAAAAAAACGGAGCAATAAATACATCATAGCTCGATACATAAAACTAGAAAAAATCCTAGAAAAGTTGAATGTTTTAATTAAACGTCGAAGACAACAATTGAATACGGCATGGAATGAAACACTTGACCGGTGATATAACTAGAGGCAGTCGGTAACTACCAGTAACAGTTGACTGGTGACAGAAATGCAGGCAGATGGTAAAGGTAGCAATATACAGTTTGTTACGTAGTATTCAATGATATGGCAAGTGGTATATAAATTGTTGAATATATTTTATATACAAAGTAATGTGACAATATATATACTACTTGTCGCAGTATTGATATTGCACTTGATTGGTAAGTACTTGTTATATTTCATTCTTTCTTTTTTATTGATTGGACAAAATTTACCAATTTTTAGATGATTATGATGTTCTCAATTCTAACACTAATTCTAATATTGGTAAACTAACAGATGAAATAATTGAAATTTGTTATGTTCAGGATTTGGGAGGGAAAGATCATAATTATTCACCAATAAATTTAGATGGAAAAACAAGCTTGGAGGCTCTAGACCTTTCTATAGACAATTCAAATTCAAATGATACTGAAGGGTACTCAGGACCTGATTTGATGTCATCAATGGCAGTTTCCCCACTTCATGAGCTTTTGGGGTATTATTCACCTCAGAGATGATAAACAAGAGTCTTTAAGAGAAAACTATTAATAGTTGTCAGTGATCAAAAGAGGGCCAACTCAGGAAATTCCATCCATGTTGTGAAGAATTTTGATTTGAATGATACAAAGATTGTAAACAAGCCAACTGGGGCAATTTCACCACCTCACACATATCCAAGTTCACACATATGCAAACTTGGGAAACTCCAAAGACACCATGGAAAGAGAACACCAAGAAGTTTGGTCAAAAGAATCAAGTAGAAACAGGAACACTACCATCACAGGATTTCTGAAGAAGAGCATTAGAGATTTGAACATAGGTAATCAAGTGTAAGAGGTTGTCATGCCAAAAGTCTTAGTCAATTGTATGCATATACCTTACCATTTGGTTAAGAAGGCTGAGGAATATGCTAGATCAATTCATCCTGGAGATTAGTGGTAAACTATCCTACTTAGGCAATGGATAATTTGCAAGTATTTGTGGTAATATTAATTTCTCAAGGATCGTTTCAATTGATAATCTACATTTAAATGTCCTAACATGGTATGTCTTTGTAAATTTTTCTCTGTGAAATTTACTTTTTGCTTCTTCGGGAGGATTCATTCAAGTATGATTACCAAGCTGGTTTTTAGGGTCTCATGGGTGGGCCATGTTTTAGCATGATACCAGTAATAAGTTATTAATTAATTACAAAATAAAGGATTAATTACAAAATAAAAGAAGCCTAATAATACCTTGGTTTATTGAAGCCCATACCAAAACACACGCTACTGACAATGACCCACCTACCTATGCCCTAGCTACCTACTTTGAATTTTTTTTTATCTCCATGATTTTAATCTATAACCCTCTAGAGATTATAAGAGCCATAGAAAACACCTATCAAAAAATGGAGGGCCAAACCTTATATATGGTCTTTGAAAATGTGGCAACCTCAACTAATTTTGAAATATGTTATTTCTTATTTTTATTTATTTTATGAAAAATACACTTGCACTCTCAGGGATTTAAGACACATTCAAGTACTTGTCCACCAATCACAAAATGAGTTCATGACATTTTAAATTTACAAAAAATATTTTAATTTTTAAAATATTATGTTAAATAATCATTTATAAAGAAACTTTTTAAAATTCTCTTCCACGACGACATTCACAAAAGTCGAATTGTCTTCCAAAACACTATTCACATAAGTGAATTCTCCTTCTAAATGTGATTCCCATTCTTCAAAACTTCCCCAAGCACCTACCTTCTGAGTATATCATGCAATATCCTAACCAACTGCTTCTTGAGTGAATCAAATGCAATATCTAACCTCTAGAGTTATTTAGATGAATTGACATTACACATTATACCTCGAGATGTTGACATAGTACACCTCTACAATCTTCATTCAAAGCAACATCCTTCATATTAAAGCCACATGTGACATGGCTATGTAGAAATATTTTATTTTTATTTTTTTCTCTAGCAATTAGAATGTCTCCTAGCTACAAAAGATGGAGGGTTTTTGAGGTCGTTTTCAAGGATGGGGGATTAGGGTTTCCACAACACACAATTACAAAAACAACAAGGGGGATTAGAGGTTAGGAAAACTATCTCCATATCAATTATAGAGGAGGAAGTGATTGACTACTCGGATGATCTGTTGGAGGGTCAATAGATATGGGCTTGCCCAAACTCAGTCTTCCCGATGCCAAGTTAGTTCCATGGACGCATACTTTATTGGGGCCTAATTTGCTAGAAGATGAGACCATCACTATCATTAAGAATTTGGCACTAGCCTTATCTAATTCCGGTGCACAAGTTGGAGATTTGACTAAGGATTTGGGGGGGGGTTCAAGTGATGATTTCATTTTGAATCATAACTGCATGTTCAGAACCCTATGGAGAATTGTGTCGGGCCAAATCTAGAGGAAATTTGGGTATTATCCCAACGAAGTGGTCAATACAAGGCTTTGATGAGATCAATTAATATTTCTAAAGACACATTTACCCTAGAAGATAAGTGTAGTGACACTACACCACAATTTTATGGCTCATACACTAATTTCGAGAGGCATATAATGTTAGGTTTCACAGGAAATCAACTAGATTTTAATCACATGACCAACTCTACAATTTCAATCTCAAAGAATCTAGGATTTTAGGATGTGCAGGGTGAGAGGAAGAAAAAGAGAAGAAAATGTGTCAAAATAAACAAGAACATGTCAATTCATTCATGTGTGAGAAGACAACGCTAAATGAGATTATAGTGATAGAGGAGGACCTAGTGATAGTGGGTTAGTTTCCAGATAGGAGAATAAATATTGAATCTCTAAAGGTATGGACAAGGTCAAACTTTGAGCCTATTTTAGGTTATAATCCCCATTCCCTATTATTGGTAAGAGGATGGATGGTCTAGAATTTCCAGACACTACGAGAACTTGAAAATATCCTACACGAAAGATAGAAATCGGGATCTCAACTGCTCTTTCTTAAGAAATGACATCTCTACTTTGATGTTAGATATGTGAGATTGGATATATTGCTAGTATAGGTTAGGATTACAATTCTTCCATCGATTTTGTGGTCATAAGGCATATTTGAAGAATTTGGGAATGTGCTTGGCACCTTTTATGAAGTGGACCTGTCCTTCAGAGACATTAGTTACCTAGGCATTGCTCGCATCCTTGTTGGATTGGACATAAGCAAAGGGATAGTCAAAACAATGGATATAAGGAGTGGATCAAACCCGTATTATTTGAAAATAGACTATGAAGGAATACCCTTTATATGTGATCCTTGTCATTGTTATGGACACTTAGTATCTGAGTTCTCTCTCACTAAAAAAAAATTATTTGGACATTGAAGTCAATTCTGGAAGACAAGGATGTCCTAGCAGGGAGAAATATAAATTTGAGGACGAAGTTGAACCTGGGGTAAAGTGGGACTGCTAACTGTCCAAAAGAGGTGCCTTTGGGATAAATATCTCAGTCATTGGACACCAACCATATTAAGGAATAGCCAATGGAATCCTCCAATGCAAGAAAGGAAGACTCGCCTAACCTGGGAAAGCCTTTTGTTTATCCTTCTTTCGATAAAAGGAAATCTGATGAAAATCTTATTTTTAGGACATGGTATTTGAATGATGAAAATAAGAGTATTGAACCTCTAAAGGATTTCCTACCTAGTCTCTTGAGAAAAAATATCCCTAATCCTCCTCCAAGTATGCCTATTCCCGGGGTAGAAGAGGGCCCAATAGAAGGGACCTCTTGTTTAAATTCCATGGACATCATTGGCACAAATTTAGAATGTATGTGTACCAATAAAAAACCTCTCTTCAATCGAATTATTAAAGATTGATCACGGACTAAGGGTTAAAGGAACCTTGGATTTCCCGGGGAGAGTGGATGGGGGATTGGGTCACAATGAATTAGAGCAAAATGTCCCTCACAGGCACGAGAGAAGGAAGTCTTTTATATCCTTAGCACAAAAATTTTTTCCTCAAAAACAAAATGTGGAAAGCAGTTGTCACTAATTGGGGATCTTAGAGAAAATTCCCCTAAAGAGGGCTTAAATTGATTATAATGACCTTAAATTTTCGAGGGTTGGTCAAACCCTAAAAAATACTAGTCCTAAAAAATCTAATAGAGGCATCAAATCCCTTTATCATTCTTCTATAAGAACTGATGACCAAGGGGAGAAAATTACTCAGGAGTTGTCAATTTTTTTTCAAATTGAGAATTTAGCTATATTGATGCTATAGGGAGGTCAAGGGGGAACATTACTGAGTGGAAGAAGGGTTATTTTACCCTTTATAATTCTTGGGATTTTACTTAAGGTCTAGAGACTACTTTGTTCTCTCTAATTCTTGAAAGAGAAAATTATATTCTAAATGTATATGGACCGTACATGGACAGAGTGGATTATTGGGATATATTATTTAGTAAAAAATGGTTACACTCTAGTTTAGTAGTAATGGGAGGAGTTATAAACTTTAGTTTGGGAGTCTTGGAAGTTTGGGGATTAGTAGCTCAAGAGCATTGTCTCTCATGTTACTTTTTGAAAAAAACTAGAAGAAGTAGGACTATTAGATATGGAACTAGAAAAGTTGACCCCTACCTAGACCAATCAGAGAATTGGAAAGGCTCGTTTAACAAAGAGACTTGACCGGTTCTTTATTTTTGAGTCTTTCCTTGATTAAGCAAACATAATCAAACAATGGGTCTCCTTGAGAGAAGATTTATACCATCATCCAATCATATTGGAAATAAACCCTACCTGGGAGAAACTCGCCAACCCTTTCACATTAAATTTGGAATGGATGAATGAAGATGAGTTCATAAATAAGTTAAAAGAGGTATGGGTTCCATTTGATGGAGTCTTGAGAGAATTTTCTCCCATTCAATTCCATTAAAATTTGAAAAAAGAAAAGAAAAAAGATAGCAGAAGGATGAAAAAACCCTTAGGGAAGTGGAGGAAACTTAGGCAGTACACTACAATAGTCTAGGGTTTGGATATATAATAGAGGAATATAAAACAAAGGTAAGAAGGTTGGAGAATAAACAGAGGAAATTACTCCAGGAAAAGAAAAGGAATGGAGGCTTAAAAACAGAGCCTTATGTCTTCATGTGAGAGATGACAACACCAAGTTTTTTCATAGATATGCAAACTATAGGGAAAATATTAATTCAATATGGAAAACAAGAAGGGAAGATGGGACATGGGAAACAAATTTCAAAGAGATAGCATAAGAAGGGGTTGATTATTTTTCATCTCTCTTCAAAGAATACACACAAGTCACCACTGCAAAGGTTATAAATTTTTCAAATACCTTCCCAAGTTTTGCCAAAACTGAGGACAACCGATCTTTCATGAAGGAACTTGGAAAAGAAGAATTGTTTGTGATTCTTCTAGAAGGACAAAGCCTAGGGCCAGATGGCCTACCTATGGAATTTTTTATTGGGTGTTTTGAGTTTATAAGAGAAGATTTAAGAAGGGTGGTTGAGGCATATAGAACAATAGGAAAGATGCTTGGAGCATTCAATACTACATTTATTTCATTGATTCCAAAATATGATAATCCTTCATCTTTTTACAAATTCAAAACAATTTCTTTATGCAATTGTAAATTTACAAAATTATTTCCAAGGTAATAGCTAGGAGACTAAAGAAGGTTTTGTCAAGGAATATTTATGATGAACAGTTTGGGTTCTTAGAAGGAAGACAAATACATGAGGCTATAGGGATTACTTAGGAAGGAATCCATTCCACCAAAATCAGAAACCATAAGTCAATGGTGGTCAAAGTGGACCAGAAACCATAAGTCAATGGTGGTCAAAGTGGACCTTTCCAAAGCATATGATAAGATAAGTTGGCTTTATCTCAAGCTTATTCTAATTCATTTAGGATTGAGTCACCAGTTTGTAGTTGGGTAATGAATTATATAACATTTGCATCTTTTTTTGTTATGATTAATGGGGAGGCATCACACTTCTTCAATATAGTAAGAGGCTTAAGATAGAGATCCCCCTTATCCCCTCTTCGTTTCCTACTAATTGTTTTGTAGTTGGGTAATGAATTATATTACATCTGAATCTTTTGTTGTTATGATTAATGGGGAGGCATCACCCTTCTTCAAGATAGTAAGAGTCCTAAGATAGAGATTCCCCTTATCCCCTCTTCGTTTCCTACTAATTGTTGAAGAACTAAGTAGGTCGTTAAAGGATGTTTTAGAAAATGGTAGTTTTAAATGGGTTATAATTGGTCAACCTTATAATATTACACATCTTATATTTGTTGATGACATCCTAATTTTCTGTGAGGGATCAATAAGGGTTGTAGAGAAGTTTAAGGTCATAATCGATTTATTTTGTACGACAACATGTATGAAAATAAATCTAGAGAAATCAACCCTCTCACTGTGGGGTATTCCTGAGCAAGAAATGAATTATATTTCACAAATTCTTCCTTTCAAATGTACAGACTTGGACATGGGACTAAAGTACTTGGGATTCCATTTGAATCCAAACATGTTTTAAAAAATAGATTGGAAATGGTTAACAACGAAAGTGGAAAAGAGGATAAACACATGGTGTAATAGGTGGATCTCTTAAGGAGGACGCCTGGTACTGGTCCAAAGTGTGCTAAAAGCAATCCCTGTTTTCTAGATGTCTATGGCATGAATCCCAAAAGGGGTTCTAGATGTCTATGGCATGAATCCCAAAAGGGGTTCTAGATGTCATTAGGAACCTATGCTATAGATACATTTGATTTGGAGACAATGAGAAAAGAGGCTTTGCTCTGGCCTCAT
>JZKD02S1667784.1:26858-37360 GCA_000966675.3 Picea glauca
TAGTGCATCTTTTGCACACTGTTTGGGAAACTGCTTGGGCATGTCGTATGCAAGGATGGACTGTTGGTGGACCAAGCCAAAATTGTTGCGATAATGGATATGGTGGCTCCCACTTTTTTCAGGGAACTTCCTTCCAGCTTGGGTCACACCGGATATTACAAGTGGTTTATTCAAAGTTATGTGAAGATTGTTACAACATTGGAGAAACTACTGCGCAAAGACACAAAGTACCTCTGGACATAGGAATGAAAAAAATCATTGGATACTCTGAAGGAGAATTTGGTCTCTACGTCGATCTTGGTCTTTCTATATTGGTCCAATATTTTCCATGTTCATGTGGATGCCTCCTCCATTTCATTGGGAGCATTCCTCGCTCAACCTAGTGAGGAGAATATCGATCATCTAGTTTACTTTTCCAGTTGTAATCTCTCTGATTCTGAGAAGAATTATAGCATTAATGAGCACTAGGGCTTGGCTATGGTGTATGCCTTGCAAAAATTTCAACACTACTTGCTTGGAACCCCCTTCAAATTATTTACTGACCATTCGACACTCAAGTATTTGATAAAAAAGCCAATGTTTGGGGGGAGAATATGTCAATGGCTATTTCTCTTCCAAGAGTTTGAATTTGAAGCGGTTGTTAAACTTGGAAAATATAATGTAGGATTGGACCACCTATAGAGGATTGGGTCCGAGGAAGCAGGTCGTAGCCTAGATGATGAAATCCTTGATGCACAAATATTTCAAGTAAAGTAAGTTCTCGATCAACTGGATGATATCATTGAGTTTCTCACTTTAGGACAAGCATCGATGAGTATACATATGCCCAACGTCGCCAACTTGTAGTGTTGACTATCAGTTAAATGTTGGACAATTATACAAGCTGGGGGTCAATGGTATTGTGCACATGTGTGTCTTAGATATTGAATGGGACATGATCTTGTATGAATCACATGAGGGTATTATAGGAGGTCACAACATCGAAAAATCCACGACATAGAAGGTGCTACATGCATGATTATGGTGGCCATCAATGTTTGTAGATGCCAAGGAATATTGTAAATGGTGTGACGTCTTCTAACACATCAAAACAATCCACTGCAAAGATGAATTTCCCTTGTTTCCCATTATATCATTGGGGTCATTTCACAAGTGGGCCTTTGAATTTGTGGGACCCATCAGTCCCCTTGTGTACCGGATAGGTGCATGCTACATCATCACAACCATTGAGTATTTTTATTGATTGTCTGAAGTGGTTCATGTCAAAGATTGTATTGCACAAACGACTACACTATTCATCTTTGAGAATGTCATTACTAGGTTTGGGTGCCCAAAAGTGTTGATGAGTGATCAAGGCGTGTACTTTTTTAATGAGACTATCCATGAGCTCACCTAGGAGTTCATGATCCATCACTAGAAGAGAACCCCCTATCATCCACAAGCTAATGGTATGGTTGAAGCATTCAATAATATTTTAGAACGCCCTAACCAAAGTTTGTAATGTGCAACATGATGAATGGGATCAACGTATTTGAGAAGTACTATGGAAATTTAGAACAAATTGTAAAAGGTTGATGAAGCATGCCCCCTTTAGGTTGGTCTATGGAAAGGAGGCCATCATGCCACTAGAGTTTATTTTTCCTAGTCCATGCATTTCCATAGCCAACAAGATGTTAGATAAGAATTCACTTCAGCACCGATCATATGAGCTCATGGAGTTGAAGGAAGATCGTCTTGTGGAGGGATTCAACCAAGTGGTCGAGAAGCAGAGACAAAAATCATGGCATGACTAGAACATCCATTACAAAATTTTGCAACCAGGTTCTTTGGTGTTGTTATTTGATAGAAAATTTTTCAAACACCCTAGAAATTTATGCATGTGTTGGTTGGGTCCCTTTCACCCGGTCTATATCAGTGAGGCTGGTATAGGGAAGTTGGCCACATTGCAAGGGAAACAACTCAAGGGGCTTGTTAATTACAACCAAATGAAGGTGTATTATGCCCCTTAAGGGTCACATACAATTTAAAACCATCAATAGAAGCATAAGTTAGTGTATCCTAGGTGTAGAGTAGAATACAGAGTAGATAGGAAGGTACATAGTCGACATAATTAAACTTTTTCAGCAACACAAGACACTTTTCGGTCACATAGGTGGATCAAATAGGTTGATAGGTTTGCAGATTCCCAAGATTTCCATTCACGGGGGAATTTATTCACAACATAACAAATATTGGACCTGACAGGGGCCCCGACCTATTTTTAACCAATAATACACAATCGACTACCACACAGTTCCTTGAACTGTTCTTCGAAGCTGCAATGATACGCCAACTCTCTTAGCTAGGAGTTGGTGAGCATGTCGCCATGGATGATCACCTATGTTGAAGCCAGTATCCCAATTCAGAGGGTTGCCTCCTCCTTTGGATAAAGTGGTATGCATATTCCATCTTATACATCTATCTCAATGAGATAGGAGGATGATGACAATATCGACTAATGGAGTATTCACTAGGGGCCCACTTATCATAGGTCACTGAGTAACTAGGCCAAATTCTAGTTGTAGGACTTGTCTTAGTTCAATCTCAGATTTCTGGAGAGAAGGCTAAAAAATATCTCTCTCTCATCCATCTAGAGAGAGCTTGGAAACAGAGACTTCGAGAGCCTGGATGAATGAATCCCAAATCCATCTCTTACCTTGAGGACTACTCGACTCATTCCAAGACCTATGTCAGGTTGCAACTACAACCTTGAAAAATCATTTTTTCTTACTCAAACTTGGTTGCAACCATATCTTGGTTTGATTCTTTGGTCATACAACATTTATTATTTGATCTTACTCAAACCTGCATGTGGCCATAATGATTAGTCTTCCCTGGTACAGTTTCAATTCCACCCAGAAGTCCCATCGTGAATAATACCATTGGCTTGAGGATGAGCCACATAATAGTGTTGGGGACCTGTTGGAACCCAAATGTTTGGTTAAATTTTTGTATGAAAATAGATTAGTCATCCATGTAATTCATTTTTACACACACATCAACAGTTGCACGATGGGTGGAATAAGGCATGTGCACTAAGAAAATTTCTACACCTCACACTAAAAGATCAGAAAGATACTGAATGCATGTCAAATTAGAATAATATATTTGGGAATCTTCCCGAATGATGAACCCAGATAGCCTAAAATATTGCAAGGAATATAATGAATGATCTAGCAAGTTCATTAGGAAAACCACACTCCAAAGTGGTTACGTGGGCTGCATGTGGGTGGCAGAAGTGTGCAAAACTAGTGATCACTGGAGCAAGTGGAGTAGACTAGGTGAAAAAGATAGAGTTCCAGAGCAGAGAAGAGAAGGAAAAGGAGAAACAAAGAAACAAAATATAGAGTTTGAGGTCTGCAGTAGAAGATAAATTAGTGCGAGTTTTGCATGAGTCATGTGACGAGTATGTGTAACAATTTTGTATGTGGCTGGAACAATCCTATAGAGATTTTTTAATGGAGCTAGTTTAGCAGTATGTGCAGAATTTGAATAGAGAGCGCATAACACATTGTAATTCATCACTTGTAGAATGTATCAGAGCGTAGGTTGTTATTCCTATGGCACTGTGAGTCTCTTGATGTATGTATTCTACCATTTAATGGAGATAATATAAATATTGTGTTCTCTCTTCCAATGGATGTGTTTATTCTAAGTTTAATGGATGAATGTGTTAATAGTGTAGGTTGTTAGTATGTTAATGAATGATGATGGAATGTATGAATGCTAGCTTGAGTGGATTCCTAGTATGATTTATCCCTTCATATCCAACACAAGACTAGATGGTCTATGTGATTTTCATGGCACCTTGAGTGAGATCTTCTTCAGTTCTTGACTAAATATTGATATGTCAACACCTTGGGGTTTTTTTGGTCAACTCTTGAACCTTTGGGTCATCGAACTGCCCGTGTTAGGAAGGATGCATGTAAGCAAGCCCATAGGTGAATAAATATGCGAAGCTCAAAGTCACTAAACAATGTAAGATCAAGTTTTATATAAGTGCATATTTGATTGATCAAGTGGAGGTATATGTAGTACACCTTGACATGTGTGGTGTAGTGTTTGGAATCCCCTACATATATATGAGGAATGAGATATTCATGAGGAGATAAAACATGTATTTCTTGATCAAGCATGGGGAATCTTACATCATCAACATGCACAAATGTAAGTCAAATATATCTCTAGTAAGTGCCAACCAAGCCAAAAAGTTAATTAGTTCTAGTAATAAGTATGTATATATTTTCTTAAGAGAGAATCAATTAGGTGATGAATCAGTAAGAGTAAAGGCATCCTTGGAGGGATGTACTATAGAGAAGAAATTTCAGTTGGAGGAGTTTTTGCAGGCATACATAAGAGTGTTCTAGTAGCCTAAAAGGTTACCAACTAAAAGGGAAATGGAATATGAGATACAATTTCTTCCTAAATCTCCATTACCAAATCTTGGGTTGTATAGACTGTCTGTTTTGGAAGCAGATGAAGTGAAGAAATAGTTGCAACAATTGTTGGAGTAGGTAGTAGTTCAACCAAGCACCTAATCTTATGGGTCACTTATCATCATAGTGCCCAAGAAGTATGGAACTTGGAGAATGTGTATTGAATATAGATTTTTGAGCAAGATCACACTCAAGAATTGATACCCTTTGCTCAACTTCGATGATTTTTTAGATTAGTTGTAGCTTGAAAAGTACTTCACCAAGTTGAATCTCACATTGGGATGCCACCAGGTGCGCATTAACTAAGAAGACACCTAGAAGACCACCTTCAAGACAAGGAAAGGTCTATATGAATGGATGGTCATGCCTTTTGGTTCATGTAATGCACGAACTACATTTATATGATTTATGGTTGATGTATTGTGTCCCTATTTAGATTCAATTATAATAGTGTATTTGGATGACATATTGGTTTATATCTCTACCTAGGAAGAGCACATCTCAAATCTCATGCAAGTGTTAAAGACTCTAAAAAATATCAACTCTTGGCTAACCTTAAGATTGGTTTATTTGGGGTATGTGATTGGTGGAGGGGAACTCAAGATAGATCTTGCAAAGATGAAGGCCATCCTCAAGAGGCTAGTTTCTACTAATGTCAATGAATTTAGGATATTTTTTGGATCATAGTAGTACCTACATAAGTTCATAGCATCCTTTTTAGTGGTATTTGTGCCACTCTATGCCATAATAGCTAGTGGTAAGCGTTTCTAGTGGGGAAAGAATCAACATAAATATTTCGATGAGATGAAATAGAAGATCAGTCAAGGACCATTTCTTCCATTGCCTAACTTTCATAATCCTTTTTAACTGGAGATAGATGCAAGTGGATACTCTATGGGAGAGGTATTGATACATGGAGGTAAGTCGGTATGTCATCATTATGAAAGTTTTCATAGGGGAGTCTTGAACTAACATGTATATGATAAGGAACTGTGTGCCATAGTTCAAGTTTTTAATAAGTGGAAGCATTATCTGATGACCAAGGAAACAATTATCCACACTGATATTAGGGACCTAACCTCCATAACCCCTCACGTAAGTAGAATAATATATTTTCCATGTAATAAAGGTTGGAATTAGTTAATAAGGCCATTTAATAATGTGAACAAGTCTAATGTAAGAATACTTAATAGAAGCTTCCTCTTCTAGAAATATCTTCCTCAAGAATGTTCTTTAGAAGATAGAATTAGTATAAATAGGACTAGAAGGAAGGAGAAAGTATTTTCTTGAGAATTATTTCAATAGATCTTTGCTTTCCTAGAGGTTTTCCCCTTGAAGAGGCAAGTGAAATTGGCTTTCTATCAATAAAGGTATCATTTTTGGTGTTGTGATTGTCTATATTTGGTTGTTTCGTTGGTATTTTGTGCAATATTTTTGTTTCTACTTATTGTAATACATTTGGTACCTTACAAGTGATATCAGAGAACTTTCCTTTGTAGACATTTTGGGAAACATTTTTTAAGGTAGAGACATGTACTACCGACATCTTTAAAGCATAAAGATCTATCATTCATTGGTGAAAATTGCGGCCAGGGAAGACTGTGCACATGAAATACAGATGGTTTCATGACATTACTCGAAAAATATGTTTCACCTTGTTGGAAACCTCTATAACCCTTATTGGTACTCATTTGAGTAGTACCACATCAGACAAAATCCGTACACGAAAATCACTCCCATGTACCATCAGGTATATCTGGAGCCCCATAAGTCTCTTAAAAACATATCTATATGAGTCGATCAATCACTTGAATGCTATAGTAACACCAAGAATAACACTCAGGAAGATACTCTCTATTACTTGGGTAATCATGTAGTGTGGCTAAGGGTACATTCAAGCCTCCTTAGTTGGTGCCTTGAGAAATTAGGCCTAGTACTACTGTTCGATCTCCCACGTATATCAAAGAGATATAACACATGAAAAATTGTTGTTTGTAGAAAACCTAAAAACCCTAACCCTTGGGAATGGAATAGAATAGAAAAGGAACAAAACAGATATCTTGTCGCACAACCCTCCCTCCTGCATTCTAGTTGTGAAATTCCTACACAATTTTTCCTGTTAACAATTTGGGAATTTCGTCACTGCAGTATCCTTTAGACCAGAGTATTAACTCTGTAGGAGAAAAAAAGAGTATAGTGGTCCCTCCGGCACCCTTATTCGGGACCTATCCCATTGGATTCTTCTCTTCGCCCTGATCGTCATGGTACCTATCATTTTTATTTTAATTTCCCCGTGGACCCAAACCACTTCCCAACACCCTTATTTTCCACTTATCCCATTAGATTCCTTTTTTTCCCCTGATCATAATGGTATATATCACTTATCACACTTTTCTTAGTGGACCAACTCCCCCTCCCAGGAATCCCTACTTCCCAAATGGCCACCACTCACAACTAAGACTAGCAAGATAAAACCAAACAACAAAAGGAGAACATCTAGAAACTAACTTCTGACATTACTTCTGCCAATTCCAAATTTGAAATCTTCCAGGACCAAGTTAGGAATGAATTTGACAAAGTCACGGGTGAATTTAACACCATCAAATCCACTCTCAACTAATTGTTGAATTTATCGAAGGGCCCTCCCCTCTCTGACTAACCATCAACAATTAGATGGTGTTGACTCCTCCCATACTATGGCTTTTCATTCCAACTCCTTTCATCACAACCCCTATCTTCCTAGAGTTGAGGTCAATAAATTTGATGGCTTATATCCCATGGGATGGGTCACTCAAATGGAAAATTATTTTTCTTTGCATGGTATTACCAATGAGTTGGAAAAACTTCATTATGGGGTTCTCGATATAGATATTGAATGCTAGTAATGGTGGCAATGGAATTAAAATTCACACCAAGGGTATGTTTCTTGGTTATAGTTTGTTGCAAAGATTTATGAATTCTTTGACACATACACCCACTATTTAGGCCATTTGACCAAGTTGAAACAGTCTGACACAGTGGAAGAATTTAGAACCACCTTTGAGCTCTTGGATTTCTAAATGGAGGGCATATCTGATGCATTCTTTAGGGAATGATTTATCAGTGGTATTAAGGATGAAATATGCACCTAGGTCCTCATGGATCACCCCTAGAATTGGTTGGAAGCTACTAAATGTGACAAAGAAGCATAATAGATTGTCTATTCCCAAAACATAAAACCCTCATTTATTCTTCACCCTAGACCCACTAATCCCTCCCCTCTTTCTACTCTGATCAAGATCTATAAATTAACTATGGAGGAAATGGATGAACTCCAACTCAAGTGCCTTTTCTATAATTGTGATGATAAATATTTTCCAAGGAACAAGTGCAAAGAAAATAATATTTTTATGGCTATTTCTGAGGATGTTTCTAACAAGGATTCTTATGTTTCCCCTGTGGAAGATATAACCCAAGTATATGACCTTACGTCGCCCTCTAGCCCTCCTGAATTTGAACCACTAATTTAGTTGAATTCCCTCCCTATTTTCTCTTCTCCCCAAATCCTCAAGTTAATTTTCTACATTAAACATAGGAAAGTCGTCATCCTGGTTGAAAATGACAACACTCGTAATTTTATTCATCGCCATATTGACCAAGAAGTCAATTGATATTTTCGTGAAGTAAATAATTTCTAGGTCATGATTGCCAATGCTGGTTCCATGAAATGTGGGGGGCATTGTGAAAATGTGCTCCTACAAATTGGTCAATACCACCTGAAATATCATATGTTTACCATAGACATGGGAGGTTGTGACATAGTGCTCGATGTTGAATGGTTACACACTCTCAACCCCGTTACCATGGATTTTAAGGACCTCACCTTTCAATTCCAACATGATGGACACCAATATAAGTTCCAAGGCATCACAACAAGCTTTCCTAAGATCATCATCTCCCATCAAATGGAAAAGATACTAAAACAAGGTCATTTTAGCATTATTTCCTAACTTGAGACACCCTCTATGCATCCTGACCTCTAATCTATAATCTCCCAAGACCAAGATATTTTTAACACCCCCCATTTACTTCACCCTTCCCGCAACATCCATGAGTGTTTAATTCCCCTAGTCCCCGATGGTATTCCTCCCAATATTCACCCTTACCATCATCTATTTTCCCAGAAAAATGAAATTGAGAAAATTGTTCAAGAATTTCTAGAAGAGGGTTTTATATGTTTGAGTACCAACTCCTATTTTTCTCTAGCAGTCATGGTACTCAAGAAGGAAGTCACTTGGCGCACGTGTCTTGATTTTTTGTTCCCTCAACAAAATCACAATCAAGGACAAATTTCCCATCCCTGTCGTTGATGACCTTTGGATGAATTGAGTGGTGCCCACTACTTTACCAAACTTGATCTCTATTTTGGCTACCACCAAATACATACGAAGGAAGAAGAAATTTCCAATACTGCATTTCAAAGTCATGAGGGTCACTATGTAATGCTCCATCCACTTTTCAAAGTCTCGTGAATCATGTCCTCCATCCCTTCCTTCATCACTTTGTCTTAGTTTTCTTTGATGATATTCTCATCTATAGTAAAACTTGGCAAGCCCATCTCACCCATGTGGATCATGTTCTCCATCTACTATCTCAGCACCAACTTTTTCTTAAACAATATAATGTTTTTTTTGGAGCCTTTGAAGTTGATTACTTGGATCATATTGTTAGCAAGGATGGTGTATGGGTGGATCCTAATAAAATTGAAGCTATGAAGGATTAAAATTTCCCTAAAACTCTTACAAGCTTGCATGGTTTCCTGGGTTTAACGGAATATTATCAGAAGTTCATTCAAAATTATGGAAAAATTGTAGTTCCTCTCATTTCTCTCCTTAAAAATAACACTTTTATTTGGTCTCCAATAGTTGATCAAGCCTTCCAATCCTTGAAATATGATATGTGCACAACTCCTATCCAGGAACTACCAAAATTCACCAAGACTTTTGTCATGGAATGCGATGCATTAGGGAAAGGAATTGGGGCAATCCTCATGCAAGATGGATGACCTTTGGATTTCACAAGAAAACAACTGTCAGAGTGACATTTGGGCCAATCGACCTATGAAAAGAAAATGTTGGATATTATGCATGAAGCAAATATTTGGTGTCCTTATATATTGTGGAAACACTTCGAAATTAAAAATGATCATCATAGCCTCAAGTATTTTCTGGAACAAAGAATTTCATCCCCGAAGCAAAAAAAATGGGTGACCAAGCTGGCTGGATATGATTATGAGATCATCTATAGGAAGGACAAAGAAAATTTGGTTGTTGATTGTCTTTCAACGAAATATGAAGTCCCTCTTTTCCTTCTTATTCATTTTAGTAGAATGGCTTCAGGCCATTTGTGAGGAATGGTTGCAAGACCCCAACCTTTCTATCCTAATCCAAAAATTGCAATAGGATCCTCAAGCTTCTACATGGTACTATTGGCACAATGAAGAGATTCTCTATAAAGGTCGCATGTGTTTAAGAAAACAATCGAACCTCAAATACACTGTGCTCTTTGAGTTTCATGCTTCACCCGCACTGGGCATTCTGGGTTTACCGAAAAATATGAACGAGTCAAATGTTATTTTTTCTAGGACGACATGAAACATGACATCCACACCTTTATGGATAAATGTGATACATGTCAACGCAATAAGGGTGAAATAGTCAAATCCCCATGCATGCTCCAAATGCTATCGATTCCACCTGCTATTTGGAGGGATATTTCTATGGATTTCATTGTCAGCTTACCTAAATCAATGATTAAGTCAATCATCATGGTGGTAGTAGATCGTCTTTCCAAATATTCTAATTAATGTGCTCTTCAAAACCTGTTCACCACATCCAACACGGCTCATATTTTTATGGATAATATATTCAAACTCCATGGCATGCCTCATTCTATTTTCTTTAGTTGTGATCCAAATTTCACCAACAAGATTTTACAAGAAATGTTCAGTCTCCAGGGAACCCAATTGCATCTTAGCACTGCCTACCC
>JZKD02S1667784.1:37423-50127 GCA_000966675.3 Picea glauca
TGCATAAGATAGACAAAATCAGTGGGGCTAGTGGTTACCCTAACTGAATGGTGGTACAACTCATTTTACCATATTGCCACTCACATGACTCTCTTTGAAGAAGTCTCTTGGAAAAATCCATTGTATATTATCTCATACATACTCAGTGTCTCCATGGTTCAGGAGGTTGACAATAATATTACAAACCGAGCAACCATTCTTTATACCCTCAAAGAAAATTTGGTCCTATTTTAGAATCACATGAAGCGACAACTATATCAGGGTCATTTTGAATGTTGATTCGTTGAAGGGGACAAGATGTTTCTTCATATACAAGCTTATAAGCATAATTCACTCAAAGATGAACACTATTATAAACTTGGCCCCAAATTTTATGGTCCTAATACAATTCTCAAGTGAGTGGGGTCCATGGCCTACCAGTTATCTCTTCCTAGTCACTCTAAGACCCATCTTATTTTTCATGTCTCATGATTAAAGAAAGTGATTGGAACTAATTTTCAGACTCAAACTAGTCTCCTTGAGTTGGATGAAGAAGGTTCCATTTGGTTGCAGTTGCAAGCAATATTGGACCAGCACAAGTATCGTCTTCGTTAGTGCACCATCAAGGAAGTGTTAGTTCAGGAGAAGGATTGATCTAGGTGGATATTGGTGGCCACTTACCTTTCCAACTGCCTCCTCTTGATAGTCTTAGTGCAACACGTCCTTCTGTACTTATTTGTAATGGTGGATTCTACACTTCCCGGGATTTCTGAAGCCCCGCACATATTCCAGGTGGATATTGGTGGCCTCCCACCTAATCCAACTAGCTTATTTTGTATGTTTTCATGTCAACACATCTTAGTGTACTTCTAGGGCCGTTTTGGGGCCCTTAAAAGTGTTTTTTTGGCTCACCATAGTCAAACTATAGACAGACTTAGGATTTGATGACGTAATGTGTATATCTCTAAAATACCTTTCCAATAGGCTATCACACGCCTAAAACAAAGGTCGTATGCAAAATTTATGACACTAGGAAGTTGAGGTACCAACTTACCCATAGGGGGCCACATAACTTTTGGTGTTTCACCTCATAGGGTTAGGTTTTTGGATGTTTAAGGTTTTGGCATTCATGATTAATATAAAAAATACCTATGTATCCTAATTGTAATCATTCTACTCAGATGGATGCATGTAGCAGCCACATCTCTTCTCATAGATAGCTACCACCATTCAAGCAAGTGTTTTAGTTCTGCAGTTTTACAGTTTCATCCTATTTCATTTATTCAATAGAATATATTATTCACTGGATAGTTGTGTTGTTCTTAATATCTTTGTGTTTATTGTATTCAGTATATTAATCAGTTCATTCCGCTCCTAAATCCAGATCAGTGGTATTAGATATCTTTGCTCTTCATTTATTTTTCTTCATGCATGTCCCCAAAAATATCTGGGTACAAGAAGGTCAGACTCGAACCAATCGAGCCGTTGCAAGATCATCCACACCGAGCTCAACAACAACCCATGGGAGACGAAAATAAATATGATGGAGCAGGAGATCCTTTTAAAATGTTTCTCGAGGAATCCCTTGGGCGACAAAGGAATGAAATGATGGACAAATTTGCGTAGATCCTTCGGCAATTGCCCACAAGAGAATCATATTCATTAAGCAGCCATGCAACCCCATTCAAGGTACAATTAAATTTTGATATTCCATTATTTGAAGGACTAGTAGATGCAAATGTTGTAGATAAATGGTTGAATCTGCTCGAAGCATATTTTTCGGTCCACGATTTTTCTAATAGGGAAAATATTACTTTTTCATTCCTCAAGGTCGTTCCACGTGTTAAGGATTGGTGGGACACTTACTCTGAGCAAAGGGCCATAGAGGAATCTACAATATTTGTTGTTGCCCCTACATGGGATTTTTTCTGGGATGCCATTAAAGAACAATACTACCCTATTGGAAGCTATGAGGACCAGTTCACCAGGTGGACCACCATGCGTTAGTAAAAGGATGAAACACTACCATATTTCACCAATATTTTCCATACCATGCACATCAAATTGGGTGTCAAAGACTCTGAGCGACATCTGGTGCTCAAATACCACAATTGTTTGCATAGATACATTCAAACATAAATGGATTTTATGGGCATCACCTCATTGGGTACAATTTATAGATACAGTGTCAAGATCGAGCATAAATTTAAGCAGAAGAGGTGAGAGTTTGGATCTGCAAACTCCTCACAGCCGAAGCAAGGAAAAGGCATTCCAAACCCACACATCAAGGGATAGAGAAAAAATGGCCACTCTCACAACAACCGGTCCAAGACGCAACACAAGAAGAGCAATGAAAAGATGAAGAAGGGCACATGAAAATGGTGTGAGTACCATAAAATCCCTTGGCACAACAATGAAGAATGTCGCTCCAAGCAGTCACTCATGGTCGAGCTGAAGGATTCCAAGTCAGAGGATGATTCTGATTCTGAATCAAATCCTGAAGGAGGGAAGTCGATTATTGATGTTGAACTCGGTTCCACTGTCTCTACCACAAAAGTACGGCCAAGTGAACCAAAAGAACCAGATGAAGGGGAATTCCTATTTCACTCACATATGTGGGTAAAGATGGCTCTACTTCATTTCATTGTCGATAGCGGTAGTCAGAAGAACCTGACTTCAACAGAGGTCATCAAGTGGTTGGACCTATCGATGACACCGCACCCTCAACCCTACACCATCGGATGGATTCACCAAGGAAGAGATCTATGTGTCATCCAACAATGTCATCTACCCTATGACATCAATCCTTTCAAAGATGAGGTATTGTATGATATTTCTCCCCTTGAAGTTTGTGATGTTATTTTAGGAAAACCATATTTGTGGAAGCATCATGTTGTGTATGAGTCTATACCCCACAGTTTTATTATTACTGTGGGTAGACAATTGCACATGATACCAAAGGTAGCACTACCTGCCACTATTTCATTAATCTCTGCTAAGAAATGCAGTAAGGTCATTTCACAGACCGGGATGTTCATCTTCTTTGTGATCCATTCTCACAGTAAGTAGAAGGTCATCGCCACATCCATGGACTCTACACAAAGACTCTCTTTGCAGCAGAAGCAAGTGGATAGGATCGTGGAAGAATACAGAGAAATCTTCTCCTCACACACCATGGTACCGATGCACTGCCAAGTTAAGCATCCAATTGATCTAACCCCCGGTGCACCTCTACCTAAAGGGACCAGTCTATCATCTTTCACTGATGGAAAATGACAAAATCATGAATCATATCCAAGAGCTTATTCAAAAGGGGCACATCATACCCATCTCCTCCCCTTGCAGAAGCTCGATTGTACTAGTGCAGAAGAAGGATGGGAGTTGGAAACTCTACATTGATTAAGGATCCTTACAAAAAATCATAGTCAGGAACCGATACCCAATTCCCAATATTGATGACCTTCTTGAGCAACTCAAGGGGGAAAAGTTATTCAACAAGATTGACCTAAATTTTGGCTACCACTAGGTTCCCATCAAACCAAATGATGTATGGAAGATAGCCTTCAAATCTAAATAAGGTATCCTCGAATGGTTGTTCATGCCCTTTGTCTTAACAAATGTACCAACCACTTTCATGAGGTTGATGGATGATATATTGAGACCCTTCACCAATATTTTGTGGTGGTATATTTGGATGACATCATCATCTTAAGAAGAACTTTGGAGGAGCACATGCGACACATTTAGTAGGTATTGATCACTTTGTGGTAGCACAAGCTATATGCCAACTTGGAAAAATGCTCCTTTGGCATGAACAAGGTCCAATACTTGGGCTAAATTGTTTATTAGCATGGGGTACATGTTGATCCAACTAATATCCAAGTCATTCATGAATGGCCGGCCCTGACCACACTAATAGAGCTTCAGATCTTCTTACGACTGGCCAACTTGTACCGACAGTTCATGTTGGGATTCTCCCATTTTGCATGGACCCTCAGCGAGGTGACCAAGGGCAGTAGCGGGGAAATGTTCGTGTGGGGGAAGGAACAACAACAAGCATTCGATGATCTAAATCATCGCTTGTGCTTGGCTCCAACACTCTCCTTGCCCGATCTACAACAACCGTTCGATATTGAGACCGATGCATCTGACTATGTTATAGGCACAATTATCACTCAACACGGTCATCCAATGACATATCATAGTGATACACTCTCAGATACTATTTGGAAATACCCCACCTGTGACAAGGAAATGTATTCCATTGTACAATCCTCTTGTCAATGGAAACATCATATTCTAGGAAAGGAGACGATCATCTACACTGATCACAAGTCTCTACAGTTCAAACAGACCCAAGGTAAATTGCATAATGAATGCCATCAGAAGTGGTCCACCTACCTGCAGAAGTTCCATCTCAAAATCAAGTATAAGATAGGGATCTCAAATCATGTCTTTGACTGCATCATTTGACCTCTTGTGGCTGCACTCACCACTATGCTCCATTCATGTGGACATGAGGCATCTGAGTGGCCCCACTTTATTAGCAATATCCAAACTTCGCCACCATCTATCAACTCTTGGATATAGGCACAAATGTCACCGATTTTCACATTTAGGAAAAACTATTATGCCATCTAGGCCATCTCTGTGTTCCTATAAGCAAGTGTCCACAACTGATTTGGGAAGCCCACTATAGTCTGATGACGAGACATTTTGGTGTGGAGAAAAGTGTGGCCATTCTTCAGAAACATTTTTATTGGTCAAAACTTTGACAAGACGTTAGCAAGTATATCATATATTTCACTTCATGTGACATTGCCAAGCCAACCATCAAGAATCAAGGTTTATACACCCCTCTTCCTACTCCCAAGAAGCCTTGGGAATCCATCTCAATGGATTACATGTCTGGCCTTCTTTCCACCAAGTAAGGCAATGAATGTGTATTTGTGGTTGTTTATCAGTTTTCGAAGATGGCCATCCTCACAACCTGCAAGAAGAATATCATAGTGGTAGATACTATCAAGCTCTTCTTCGAATGAGTGTGGGTCCATTTTGGGATACCACAGACCATCATCTCTAACTGGGACAACATGTTCCTCAACACATTTTGGTCGAGTCTCTGGTCACTGTTGCACACCAAGCTCACTAAATACACTTCTTTCCACCCCCAAAAAGATGGCCAAATTGAGGTCTTCAATCAGATGATTGTGCACATCCTGCGCATGTACAACTCTAAGAATCCACGTACATGGGATGAGATTCTCCCCCATGTTCATCACAATTACAACAAGGCTCTCCATAGCTCCACCGACCATAGCCCATTTTAGGTGGGGCTGAGATTCCAACCCTTGGGTCCCATTGATGTTACACTACCTCTTTCCACCACATCGATAGACTCTTCCCATGTTCAGTGTGAGACCGACAAAGCCTTCAGATTCATTGAGTAGATTCAACACATCTGCAAACAGATCCATGATATTTTGTAGAAATCCAATGCTAAATACAAGCAATGCTATAATCAACATAGGGTATCGCACCAGTTTCAGGTTGGAGACAAAGTCCGGTTACATTTGCAGAAGGAGCATCTCATTGGGCCCCATCAGAAGATCCACCCACTTCGCTATGGACCTTACATTATCACCAAGGTTGTGGGTAGCAATGCTTTTGAGCTCAACACTCCTCCCTTCCTTGGATTGCACCGAGTGTTCAATGTGGACCTCCTTAGGCCATATTTTCCAACATTATTGGACACCTCAGAGATCACAGAATAGCTGAAACCGATAGATCTCAACCCTGACTACATGGAACAAGAATCCACTGATCAAATAGTGGACACATAGGTCAAGGGAACTCGCCAACAGAGGATCCAGCTTTATTGGGTTGTCAAGGCAGGGAAACTCCTACACCAAGGAAAGTGGCTCACCCGAGGCCAAACTCAGTAGAATTTTCCTCACGTGATGGAGGAACTCAACACAATGGATACCATTTCTTCCTAATGGGGGAGGACTAATCCAGGTGGATATTGGTTGCCACCCACCTATTCCAACTGGATCCTCTTAACAATCTTAGTTCAACATGTTCTTATGTACTTCTTTGTCATGGTGGGTTCTACACTTCCGGGGCTGTCTGAAGCCCCACACATCTTCCAAGTGGATACTTGTGGCCTCCCACCTAATCCAACTGTCTTATTTTGTATGTTTTCATGTCAACACATCTTGTTGTACTTCCAGGGCCATTTTGGGGCCCTTACCCATGTTTTTTTTGGCTCGCCACAGTCAAACTATAGACAGAGTCAATTTTTGACGGAATAATGTGTAGATCTCTAAAATAACTTTCCAACAGGCTATCACATGCTTAAAATGGAGGTCATATGAAAAATTTACGACCCCGGGAAGTTGAGGTACCAACTTACCCATAGGGGCCCACATAACTTTTGGCATTTCACATCCTAGGGTTAGGTTTTTGGATGTCTAGGGTTTTGGAATTCATGAGTAATATAAAAAAGGCCTCTGGAGCCTCATTGTAATCATTATGATCAAACATATGCACATAGTAGCCACATCTCTTCTCAGATATAGCTACCACCATTCGAGCAAGTGTTTATTTTTTGCAATTTTACAATTTCAACCTATTTCATTTATTCAATAGAAGATATTTGTTCACAGGATATCTGTGTTGTTCTTCATATCTCTATCTTTATTGTATTCAATATGTTAATCAATTTGTTCCACTTCTAAATCCAGATCAAGGATACACCTCCAAAAGATGCCACCTGGGAGCCAACTACTATTTTGCAACAATTTCCTCATCTCAAGCCTTGAGGACAAGGTTATTTTTCACGAGGGAGGGCATGATAGGGACCTAACCTCCCTAACCTGTCACATAGGTAGACTAATATATTTCCCATGTAATAAAGGATTACATTAGTTAATAAGGTGTATTTAATAATGTGAACAAATATAATGTAAGAAGACTAAATCGAAGCTTCTGCTTCTAGAAATCTCTTCCTCTAGAATGTTCTTTAGAAGATATAATTAGTATAAATAGGAGTAGAAGGCATGATAAAGTCTTGTCTTGAGAATTATTTTAATAGATCACTGCTCTATCGAAAGTTTCCCCCTTGAAGAGGCAACTGATCTTGTCATTCTATCAATAAAGGTATCATTTTTGGTGTTGTGAATCTATATATTTTGTTGTTTCACTAGTATTTTATGCAATATTTCTTTTTTTTCTTATTATAATACACCTGGTACCTTACAACTGATCACTAAAAAATATAGTATTTGTAGGCCATGAGTAATATTCAACAAACCAGACACTACAAGTGGATAGGGATTTTGCAATAGTTTCATCTAGTCTCAAATATAAGAGGGGAAACACTAATAAGTTGGTAGACATGATTTCAAGGCCACCCACATCCAATATTATAGCTTTGGGAACTCTTCTACACATGGATCCTTTTACCAATCATGGATACAAAGAGGCATGCACAGAATATGAGGACTTTAAAGAGGTGTTTTAACAACTATATGGCCAAATTCATGTAGAATAAAGTGACAATAAGGTTGACTATAATCTCCATAATGGGTTGTTCTACAAGCTAGACAAGCTCTATGTCCCTAAAGGTGAAATAATTCATCTTATCAGAGACAATCACACCTCCAAGGTTGTGGGACAATTTGGTGTTGGGAATGTTAGAAAAATAGGATCGCGGAGAAAAAAAATAAAACAAATGCGGAAATAAAACACAAAAGATACACAATACAATAGAGACACATATATACATGGTTCACCCAGTGTGGGCTACATCCACCAAAGAAATTTCTAGGTTCTTCTTTTATTATTATCCAGCAACTGAAGGGATACAACCTACAACAAACCCGTTGTAACTTCCTCTTCTTTCTCTCACAATATCCTCTCTCAGAATACAATATTCACAATGATACATAGACGCAATACATTTCCCTCATAAAAGGGGGTTGCCTTCTAAGGAAAAAAACCCTAACATAACTTCTACCGTCAGATATGCGACCTTATAATGAATGATCTAGATTTACTATGAAATTACAATATACATTTACAAGGCAATTTTTCCTTCGGGGGCTTCGCTCCCGAACCCCCCCTTGCACTCCCCTGCATGGAGAAGTGTACATTATTTCAAGGTGTAAAGTATTCATGGGGTATAAACACGGCTGAAAAAAAAGACCTTTGAATCAAGAAGATAATCAGGCTCCACAACCAACAATCTTCCACTTGGAGACTGATTTCAACAACTCCATTGTTATTGTATATGTTGGACTATGATCCTTCTTGGACCTGGAAAATTTCTCATCTTCATCTTCATCTTCATGCTTGAATACCAACTGAAACTGAGCAAGAACTCAGATTCTCCCTATTTACTCCCCTTGTTAACATGTCTGCAAGATTCTGGCTAGTGTGTATCTTTTCCAGCTTCAAATGTCCATCTTCCAAGACGGATCGTATAAAATGGTACTTGATTTATATATTCTTAGTCTTCGAATGGAAAGTTGAGTTCTTTGCAAGATGGATGTCACTCTCACTGTCAGAGTACAACATGTTATTCTCCTACTTCTTTTCGAATTCCTCCATAAATCTTTGTAACCAAATCATCTCTTTATTAGCCTCTGTAGAAACAACATACTCTGCCTCTGTTTTTGAAAGTGAAAAAACCTTTTGCAGTTTCGAAATCCAACTTACTGTTGTTCCACCTATAGTAAAAACATACCATGTGGTGCTCCTCATGCTATCTTTATCACTTTCCATATCTGAATCAACATATCCATGTAGAACAATGTATGAACCTTCAAAACATAATGCATGAGTAGCAGTACGTCTCAAATACTTGAGAATCCACTTTATTGCCTCCCAATGTTCTTTACCTGTATTGTTCATATACCTACTCATAACTCCCACTGCATGTGCAATATCTGGTCTTGTGCAAACCATCACATACATCAAGCTGCAAATTGTTGCTGAATAAGAGACCCTGAACATGTATTCTATCTCCTCCTGCGTCTTGGGACACATTTCCTTAGTTAATTTGAAATGGTTTGCCAAAGGTGTACTAACTGGTTTTTCATTCTGCATTCTAAACCTCTCCAACACCTTCTCTATGTACTCACCCTAAGACAATTTCAATTTGCGAATTTTCTTGTCTCTTGTTATTCTCATACCAAGGATTTTCTTTGCAGCACCTGAATCCTTCATTGCAAATGAATTAGCTAATTTCTTCTTGAGCACATTTATATCATGCATATTAGATCTTGCAACAAGCATGTCATCTACATACAATAGAAAGATAATATAGCTTCCATTTTCTAGCCTTTTAAAATAAACACAGTGATCAGAATGACATATACTATAACCTTGTTCTATAATAAACCTTTCAAACTTCAAATACCACTACCTTGGAACTTGATTTAGGCCATACAAGATCTTCTTCAAACTGCATACCAAATTCTCCTTTCCTTTGACCTCATACCACTGTGGTTGCTTCATATAAATCCCTTCCTCCAAATCCCCATGGAGAAAAGTTGTTTTTACATATAATTGTTCAAGATGCAAATCTTCTACTGCCACAAGACTTAAAATAGTCCTAATTGAAGTCATTTTAACAACGAGAGAAAATATTTCATCAAAATCTATAGCTTTCTTTTGTGAAAACCCCTTTACAACATGTCTAGCCTTGTACCGCTTTTTGCCTCCATCTTCTTCCTTCAACTTGTAAACCTATTTATTTTGCAATTCTCTTTTTCATGTAGGCAACTAAACCAAGTCCCAAGTCTGGTTATTTACCAAGGAATCCATTTCCTCTTTCATGCATTGCTCCCACTTCTTTTTAGTGTCTACCTGCATTGCATCTTCATAACATTTTGGTTCACCATAATCAATCAACAATAAATAATACAATGAAGGAGAGTATTGTTCAGGGGGTCTACTTAACCTGGTAGATCTTCTAAAAAAACTTGCAAGAGTTTGAGGTACATGTTTCTCTTGTTGTTGTACATTTTGATTTTCTAGTACCTTTGGAGTTTCTTTTTCAGTAATCTCATCAAGCACTGTGTATTCTGGTTTTTCTTTTCCTTGTATCTTTCCCTGCAACTGATCTTTGTACATGACCTTCTCATTGAATATGTCATCTCTACTCCTAATGATTTTGTGATTTTCATAATCCCATAAGCGATAACCAAAATCATTAACACCGTATCCAATAAAGGTACACTTGTTGGATTTTGCCTCGATCTTTTTTCTATTTTCTTTATCAATATGGACAAATGCTTCACAACCGAAAGTCTTCAAAAAATAATAGTTTACATTTTTACCTGTCCATTCCTCCTCTGGAATTTCACCATCCAAAGAGCTTGAAGGTCTTCTGTTTATTAAGTAAACAACAATATCTACAACATTTGCCCAGAACTGTAAGGGCAAACCAACATGCAATATCATACTCCTTGCATGTTCCACGATTGTCTTGTTCATCCTTTCTGACACACCATTTTCTTGTGGTGTTCCTAGAACTGTCTTCTCTCTACGAATCCCATGGAATGAACAGTAATCATCAAACTCTTTGCTGCAATATTCACCTCCATTGTCTAATCTGGGAAACTTCAACCGTTTTCCTGTCTCATTCTCAACCAAAGCTTTCCATTTCTTAAAAGTATCAAAAACATCATATTTTTGTCGAATGGAATAAACCCAAGTTTTTCTAGTTGCATCATAAATAGAAGTGCATAATAATGAGAGATACCAAGAGATGATACCTGATTTGGTCCCCATACATCTGTATGCACAAGCTCCAACCTTCCACTCTTCTTTTCTTCTCCGACTCTGAGAAATATGACTCTCTTATGTTTTCCATAAACACAATGCTCACAGAAATCCAAATCAATTTGTTTAAGATCTGGAAACAAAATTCTTTTGTGAAGTCGTTGCATCCCCTTCTCACTCATGTGTCCAAGCCTATGATGCCACAATGTTGTATCCACTCCTGTAGAATCTAAAGAGATAGAAGAGTCAGTATTACCAGTACATAAATACAATGTACCTACCTTCTCTCCTTTGGCTACCAATGATCCTTTGCTGACCTTCCACACCTTATTTATAAATATGGATATACAACCTTCAATTGCCAACTACCTTATTGAAATTGGATTTTTCCTTAGATATGGAATATGTCTTACCTCTTTCAACAACCATTGGTTTCCATTCCTTTGTTTTATTTTTACCTTTCCCATTCCAACAATTTTGCATGGTGCATCATCACCCAAATGAACCTGTCTAAAATCACCTTGAACATAATCTAGAAAATGTTTCCTATGGGGTGTGGCATGAAATGAAGCCTCTGAATCTACTACCCAAGACTTAGAAATATTATCTACAGAAAGAATAAAAGCATCTTGTAACACATCACCTATTACATTTGATTCCTCTTTTTTTCTCATGTTGTCCATCTCCTTGTTTCTTTGCAGCTCTGCAGTCTTTCTTCAGATGTCCTTTCTTTCCATAATTCTAGCACTCTATCTTTCCTGGTCTGGATTTGGATCTTCCCTTCCTAGAATTCCCACGGTTTCCTGAGCCCTTTTCTCTATCCTTTTGTCTTCCCTTGTTCTCCATGTTCAATGCATTACCCGATGTCTCACCTGTGCTTTTTCGTCACATTTCCTCACTAAGGATAACACCAACAACATCATCAAATTTTAAAGTGTTTGAACCAGAGACAGAGTTACTTACATCCATGACCAAGTCGTTCTAGCTTTCTAGCAATGGGCACAATATTAGAAGATCCCTGACCTCATCATCAAAGTCCACTTTTACAGAACTTAGTTGATTAGTAACTATATTAAATTCATTTAAATGATCTGCAACAGACCTACCTTCTGACATATTCATATTAAATAATCTCTTCATTAGAAATACCTTATTGGACATCGAGAGTTTTTCATACAGTTTAACCAATGCATCCATCAACTCCTTTGTTGTCTTTTCTTTCTAAATATGGAAAGCCACCGATGCTATCAAGCTCAGATGTATCATTCCTAGTGCCTTTATGTCCATAACCTCCCATTCTTCGTCCTTCATGGTCGTTGGATTCTTTGTTATTCCACCCAATTGTAGGAATAAATCCTTCTGATATAAATAATTTTCCATCTACATCTTCTGTAACTGGTAGTTTTGGCCATTAAATTTCTTGACCCTAAACTTTCCATCTTCCGCCATTGCTCCCACTCGAACCAGGAACCCTCTTTTCATGCGAGTTGTCTTCCACTCTGATACTAGTTGTTAGAAAAATAGGATCGCGGAGAAATAAAATAAAAAAAAAATGAAGAAATAAAACACAGAAGATACATAATACAATAGAGACACAGATATACGTGGTTCACCCAGTGTGGTCTATGTCCACCAGAGAAATTGTCAGGTCCTTCCTTTATTATTATCCAACAAATGAAGGGATACAACCTACAACAAACCTAATGTAACTTAATCTTCTTTATCTCACAGTATCCTCTCTCAGAATACAATATTCACAATGATACATAGCCGCAATACATTTCCCTCATAAAAGAGGGTTGTCGTCTAGGGAAAAAAACCCTAACATAACTTCTACTGTCAAATTTTGTGACCTTATAATGAATGGTCCAGATTTACTATGAAATTACAATATACATTTACAAGGAAAATTTTTCCTTGGGGGATTCACCCCC